>CM045895.1:1435000-1437500 GCA_025169545.1 Anguilla japonica
CAGGCCGGGGGACATCTGCCCCTGCTTTGTTTGTTCTCCGGCCTTGTTGTTTCTGGGAAGGGGGGGGGGAGGACGCTGCAGTCGGAAATGTCTCCGATGCCCCCTGCAGAGTCTCCGAACAGACTGATTTATTTGTTTATTTACTGGGGAAGGAAATAGCAACAAATGGGCCACAGATGTACCACACTTTAGCTTTTTCTGCCAAAGCTATGCTTTCCGACCCCTGCCCCAGTTGAGCTCTGTGGCCATGGCAAAAAGATGGAAGTAAAGTTTGAGTGTAGAAACTTACGGTGTTAATGTGAGTGCAGGATCAAGAGCAGGATGGAACCACCAAAACCGGTGTGTGAGCCGTGCATTTCATACGATGCAGTGCATTTCCTACGATGCAGTGCATTTCATACAATGCAATACATTTCATACGATGCAGTGCATTTCATACGATGCAGTGCATTTCCTATGATGCAGTGCATTTCATACAATGCAATACATTTCATACGATGCAGTGCATTTCATTAGATGCAGTGCATTTCATACAATGCAGTACATTTCCTAAGATGCAGTACATTTCATATGATGCAGTGCATTTCATACGAACTTCCAAACCAACGTTTTCCTGCACTGTTTGATAATTCACACAGTAATTTACTGTTTGGTAATTCACATAATAATTCACTGTTTGGTAAATCACACAGTAATTTGCTGTTTGGTAATTCACATAATAATTTACTGTTTGGTAAATCACACAGTAATTTACTGTTTGGTAATTCATACAGTAATTCACTGTTTGGTTATTCACATAATAATTCACTGTTTGGTTATTCACATAATAATTCACTGTTTGGTTATTCACATAATAATTCACTGTTTGGTAAATCACACAGTAATTTACTGTTTGGTAATTCACACAATAATTCACTGTTTGGTAATTCACACAGTAATTCACTGTTTGGTTATTCACATATTAATTCACTGTTTGGTAAATCACACAGTAATTCACGGTCTGATAATTCACACAGTAATGCATTGCTTAGTAATTCACACAGTGATTTACTGTATAGCAGGCCATGGTCACGTTGGGTGTCTAATGCCAGACTGTGATATCTTTAGGGCAAGGCTGTGTTGGGTCACCCTGGCAGAATGGAGTTCTGTTCCCATTATAATCACCAAGTGATGAGACCAAAATCAGACCAACTGGGGGACTGTGGGGAGTTTATTGTGCGGAAGACAATGGGTATGACTTCACTGTTTTAAAAGCCGTGAAAACATCCTCCCTTCTTCCAGGAATGCTTTGAGATTCCTAGAGGAAAAGACAGAGGTTACACATGCACATACGCCCACCCATACACCCACCCACCCACACACACACACACACACACACACCAGGAAAGGTGCGGAAAGTAGTTGTAATATAATTTCGCATTTTTAATGCTGTTCTGAAATGGCCTAACCCAAACAAAGACCAGGTTGATATCCTTTAATAATCGTGAATAAGCTGGACTTGCATGTAAAAATGATGGATTGGATTCCACAGCTTTCCATGAGAAGCAGGAGTTTCCTGGTCATAGCGGGTTAATGAGCCTGAATGGGGTTTTGATCGAGACGATCGACTGGCCCAGGTGCTGGACCTCTGCTCGCTCGTCTCCTGTCGATGCTGGTCACAGAAAAAGCCGCGATTAATAATCTACAGTTGGCCCGCCATCAAAGCACACTGCAAATTGAGTTTAGCTTATCATTTACGAAGAAAGTTTGAGAGCTGAGAACTGCGCTGGAACTGGCTGCAATGTACGCTCAAAGGAAACCGATCCGTGGCAGCCTGTCAAAGCAAACAATGGCCGCTCGGGAGGGCGGCGTAGCGCTAGGTAGCGTAGCGGTGTGGCATAGCGGCACGAGCCCCTCATTTTCTCAGCTGGGGGGCCCATCTGGAGCAGAGAGTTCGTGGAGCTGGAGTGACTTTGGGGCCCATTTCAAGATCTCACTTCAGGGGACTCCCCCTGTACCCCAAAATCAACTTAACTGAGCAACTTTCAATAGACTAAAACAGAACATTCTTTCTTTCTTTCTTTTTTTTCTCCAGTATTTGTTTATATAGAAGAAAATGTTATAGGAAATTACAGTAAACAGTTCTTCACCAGTGAATACTTATATTTTACTTACTTATACTTCATTTACACAGTGTAAATAGATTAAACATTGCGCTGTACAGATGAGAATGTGGGAGTGGAGATTCTGAATGACGTCAGGAATGTGGAGGGCTTGGATAACGGTCACATGCTCCTTATTGATTAAACGGGGTCCCCTAGCAGCGCAGGGGCCATCTCTACTGAGACCCCTGGCCTCTGGCTTGAGTGCTGCTCTGACCGAGCATTGGCCAGAGCTGACCCCATCTGAGCATCGGCATTGGCGATTGGCCGGAGAGCTGACCCCATCCGAGCAGCGGCATTGGCGATTGGCCAAAGAGCTGACTCCATCGGTCTCCTCCTCCTGTCCTGTCTCTAGCAGA
>CM045895.1:1442500-1715000 GCA_025169545.1 Anguilla japonica
TTCCTCAGGTGTCACCTGTGAGCTGTGGAACCCCCCTTTACCAATAAATGCAGTAGCACACGGCTCTCTCCCCTGCATTATATTCTTTGTGCTTTCTGTTTCTACAGCTCAATATCCAGCTGCTTACTGACACTCACAGTGAGGGAAATGGCTGCTTGCAGTATCCATAGCCTTGCGAGTCTGTGGCATTAGCCTGAAATAGGTACACAGCATTTTGATTGGCTGTTTCTGAGTGAATTCCTGCAAACCATTACATTTCTCCCGTCTTACTAATATGACTCACGAGGTGTGGAATTTATAAACACTGCTAACCTCGAAACCTCTGCCCTCGAACTAGCCAATCAGGACAAGTGGAGCACGTAGTGTTGAAGCAGAGGGTCGGCCAATGGTGTAACCATAACAAGCAAACATATCAATTATTTGGCAGACCGACGTGAAGCCCTTAAAATGAGCGAGGGGACCTGGAATGAGCGTAGCCTCAAAACGTTCTCGAAGAGCAGGCGTCCAAAGTCTCGGCTCAGAATGTGTTTCAGACATAGTGTGATCTGAAACCCCAAAGATGAGAATGAGAGTTTATACATATGATTATACCTATAATTATATCAGTCTGCCTGCTGACCTTGTGACCAATGTGTAGGCCTACCATCACATCATTCAAAATTAATTATAAAGAAATATAAGGAGTAAAATCAGTACTTGTAAGTATGTTTACGTCATTTTGAAAGAAAAGCTGTCTTTACTGTCTACTGGGTAGCCATGGAAGCTCATCCTGTAGCAAGAGCAGTTGGCTTGCTGAATCCAGGAATATTAAAATGGATGTTACTGTCATCACCTATGGTACAGAAACCTGAGTGGAGCTCCACCAGTCAAGGGGTACATCGGCTATTTGAGAAATCTCAGTGTCGACAGTGATTAGTGGACATTTTCTTGCTATACCACATATCAGTAATATAGCCAGAAGATATCTACCAATCATGGCTGGCGTTGTTCTATTTGTTGTTAGCAATGTGCTCATGATTGGTGGAGCTCTTCTCTGATTTCTGTGGTAAAAGTCTGTCGGTCCCTATTTTATTTTTCCTGGATACAGCCTCTCACTACAGGATCAGCTTCCATAACAACCCAGGCCAGTGGGAGACGACTCGATCGAGCGTCACACACCCCGTGCGTGAGATACAGCAGCTCCGTTCGTATTTTAATACGTCGGCAGATCTGGACAGGATCACGCCCAATGTAAACTGTGCTACGTGAGGGCGTCTGTGTAGGTCCTGGGATTATGCATGGATAATGCTAAAATGCAGCCGTTAGTTCACAGTTGTTTGCGTTGGTTTTAATATCGGGCGGCAATGTGGTGACGTGCAGCTGGCCTCCGCTCCTTACTCTGAGCCCCCAGGCCATTTGTTGCCATTGCTCCTACAAGTGTCTTTCATTACCATATGGCTGGATTTCAGGGCTTTAATAGCACATGGCCTGTAAACCGCGATATAGTCTATCTGCATCCAGCTGCTTAGGAGAACGGCTGCCAGCTCTCCCTTTCCCAAATGCAGGACGCATGCAGTGATGCAGGCTAAGGTGACCAGATTTAATACTGTTGATGGGGGGGGGTGGGGGAAATGGGGGGGGGGGGGTTGAGTGTCAGCGGTATGCACTCTGTTATTTATCAAATTAAGCACATTTTCAGCGCGTGCTACAGCCGTATAGCAGCCCGAACGTGACCGGTCTTTCACAAAGAGGCCGTGTATGGGGTGAAGGGCACGAGGAAGGATCCGTTTTTAGCAGAATCACAGGACTGCAGGCGCCCTACTCTTTGCGTATGTGATTTTGCATGCAGTACATGGCCCGAATTTCATATAATGGAAAAATGTTGTTTTCTTGGGCTCATGTCACAATATGAATTGTTCTTTTTGGCTTTAAATACAATCGAACACTGTGACTGAATTTCAGGGTACTTATATTGTCATAATGTATTCTCACAGTTCTATTGTGAGCCTTAACATGTATATTTTCTGGCTGTTTAACAGATATCATGTACTGCCTTCAGTGAATGAAGGCCTTTTGTTTCCAGCTTGGTATTGGAAACTCAAACTGTTATTATGGAGAAATGCTGAAGGAAAAGATTTGTTGGTCGTGCGCAGGCCATATAAAGAAACATGATAGCAAGAAAAAAATGCAGCTTTTGACTCTGGTGTCAGAGGTCAGAGCGTAGGCCTACATTTGTGTCCGAGGGGAGATCCTGTTTCCCTGACTAATTGCACGAGTGCCTGTACCTGAAGCTGGCATGTGTGGCTCAGCCCCATTTTAACCCTTTAGGGTGTGAGATAGCACATGTGATTAGACTGTTTTTAACTGAACATTCTAATGCTGATGTAACAATCACTACTGGTGACCGGAGTTCTAGAACACTGACTTGGAATTTTGAAAAAACATTCACATTTGAAACACCAATCACATTGGCTCAATTAACTAATTAGCTTCAAGCACTACTACCAGGTCACTTATACAATGAAACCACAGTAATACCTTTCATGTGGCTAGAAAGGAAGAGACTTCAGCTGTCATTCGTCAGCTTGTCTCTAAATTTGATGAAATGTCAGGTCACGTAAATTATTTGACTATTTAAATAAATAGAGCAAAAACTGACATGAAATCCAGAAATGGAAACTGCCTCTATGCCCACCACTCACTGCATGTCAGTCATGTCCCTGTTCCTATCACAACTTGCGATTGAGACAAAGTTCCACCCTTCACCTCTCTCTTTTTTTTTTCTATCACAAGCAAATCTGGCTTTCTGTATGCTATGGATAAAGACTTTAAGGTGTGACATCACAAATATGTGATTAGAACTGAACATTCTAATGCTGATGTAACAATCACCACTGGTAATTGAATGCACTGCATTCTAGAACACGGCATTAGAATAAAAAATAAAAAATAAAATTCAGAAAAAAACTCTCTTCAATGCATTTTAACGTAAAAAATCAGGTATATAGACGAAGGCTCTGGGGGCTTAAATATCACCATCAGGGTGACTGGGCTGGTGCGATTAGGCCTTGTTTGGGCCACAGAGCAGAAGGTCTTGCGTGTGTGTGACTTCACCCCTCTGGTGTTTTCTGGGTGTTTTTTCCCCCTCAGCAGACGGCCTTTTAATCAGAGGCGCGAGCAGGAAGCCGTGAGGTGGCAGTGTGAGAAAACTGGCCGACAGAAGAGCTCTCGCTGCCGACGGCTGCCAAAACTGAGCTCAGATTTTCTGCTTTTTTTATGATACCTTTAATCAGCCCGGTGCTTTAATGGGCTAAACTGCTCCCTTACACACCACAACTCACGTGCCTGTGAAGCGCTTTGATTAAAAACATTCTTTCTTAATCGCAGGGTTGTGGGAACGGCCCTGTGGAACTTATCTCTGCGTGTTGTTAAAGCCGCTACTTACACAGCCGCGATACCGCCGTCAGAAATGTCTTATCCCGCGTCCCCCTCCCCCACCAGAACTGCAGCTTGTGGATATGAGGTACAGGTGTTTGGCTTGCGTCCAACAAACGCGCTGTTTTGATGTGTCCAGAAACTCTGGCCATTAAAAGAGGCCTGTGCCGAAAACACAAGGGCGGGACGTGACGGAGAGAAAAGAAGGGATACGCTGTGGAGCCTCTGGAGTGAGGGATTATGGGAAAACCTGTTTGGTTTAAACTGTGAATGCTTGTGTGTCCCATCGACAGTCCCGCGGGGACAGGGAGGGAAAGGTCCTGTGTAGACGGGTATTACCCGGTGGCCAAAGTTTCCGTCGGAGGCTAATTCCAAAGCCCTGCACTTTCCGTATATCACGGGCGGTAATGAGGCAGTCTCCTCTGACCTCCTGACCTCCCCTGAATCCTGGATCTTCTGTTGCCTGGCTCTGGAAACTGGAGGCTGGAACAGAATCGCGGCAGCCCTGGAGTCCTGGCCAATCTAAAGAGATCAGAGAGGTTTAGCTTGATGGACAGATAAAACACCTTTTTAACTTCCTCAGTAAATTAGACCCCTTCTGACCTTCCCAAAGTCCACCAGTATTGGTTGGCACTGTTGGAACAACATCTGCTGTGTTGGATAAAGTTGTGAGGACCGATGCTGTTAGGACCTTCACTTCAAGTTTTTAAAAACATTTTTTTCCTTCTCTTAAGTTTTTTCCTGCCAGTTGCGATGGCCAATCGGATTTGCAGATCCGTTCCGTCGATGCCACATCCTGGAGTTCCTGAGAGCGAAGGCTAGCGTGCATAGTTAGCCGCTGGCTCTGTGGCCAACCAGCAGAGGCCGCAGCCAGAGGAGGGCGGGGCTTATGCAGCTGCCGTAGGTGCAGGTGCGGAATGGAAAACATACAGGAAAGAACAGACTGCTTTCCTGTCTGGCTGTTAGCGGAAAAAAACAAAATGCTATTCTCAGCCCGTGAAGATTTAAAACAGACTGTAAAAATTAATATCCGTTTACTTTAAATTCAAGGTGTGAAATAGCATAACAAACACCTGCGTCATAACAAGTAAATGCAAGGGTTTCTATGATGATAAGAAAAATCAAAAAATCAACAAAAAATGTAACGATGAACACTTGTCTTATTTTATTTAGAAGCAGCAGTAGTATTGTTGTTTGTATGTAGTATTTTAGCGTGAAGCATTAGTCCTTGCATATGTTGACTTTTGGCACTGAAAAGTATTGTGACATGGTGCAGTCAGGTTGCTAGCACACAATCATGAGACTGAGGAGAAGGAAGACCCTGCAGACGGAACCCTCCATTCCTAAGTGATGCCAGGGATAAGGAACCTATAGAAAGCTCCACCAATCACAGAGTTCATTGGTAATAAGAACCTGAACAATCCTGATAGTGATTGGTGGATACTTGCTGGCTGTAGTCCCTTCAACAATAAAGGGATCCTGGAAGAGTATACAGAAAGCGTCTACCACCGTTGCAGTTGCTCCGTTTGTTCTTACCAACAGTCTGTGATTGGTGGAGTGAGTGATCCAGCCGAATGACAGCTCCAAGATCTCAGCTTGATTTGTCACAGGCTTGTGGTTTTTTTTTTTTTAAGTTGAGAAACCGTTTGGCACTGACAAGGATCATATTTTACGTAGACCTGCGCACCATGACGCCTGCTTAATCTGTAAGCAATCAGGCAGTGCAGTTCGATTTCATGCGTGGATGAACCGCAGGGCAAAAGCAGAAGGAAACATGTCTAAATCAGAACCAAAACAACAGACATTGAGCCGTTCTGGATTTAAAGCTCAGCTATATCACAGCGAGCTTTTATAGCCTAAAGCCTTTTGCAATGTTACACTTCCTACTTTAACAGACAGAGCTGAGAATGAGGAAGGTGATCTTTGTTCAATTCCCTCGGGGGTAAGAGGTTTGGATTGTGAGCTGAAAGCTTGACATTTGACCCTGTAAGATTGCCCCTGGGCTTCCTGTCTTTCTTTCCAGCAGCCATTCCCCTTCCTCCTGTTCCAGAGCCCACCTTTTCCCCACTAATTCATCCTCTGATATTTTACACTCTGTCCTGCCTGTTATCTCTTCAAAGGTGCAGGGCTTTCTAAGTGGTGGAATGAGTCCATTTGAATGAATCCGAAACATTCCCATCTAGAGATCACCATCCACAAAAGCCTTGGTTGACACACTGAGTAAAAAAAGCAAATCTCTTGTTGTAAACAAAGGGCGATCTAATTGGGAGTCGATGCAGAGTTTGGCCAGAGGAGCAGGTTTATCTCCAGCTGTGCTTCAACCTGCCTCATCCTGCGGAGAGCTGGAGCATACAGAGCGAGAACATCTGGGGGGGGGGGGGACAGATGTTTCTGCTAAGAGGTTGCGGAGAGAGATCTGATTGGGCTGGCAGAAGGTCTTGGAACAAGTAATTGGACAAATGTTTGACATGGACAAGAAGTAAGGGCTGGTCGAGGGTCACATTGATTTATGGGGGGAGGAAAGTTAACGTAATCGTGTCATATTTAGTCTCGGTATTTCACTATCTGGTGTCTTGAAATATGAGCGACTTGGAGAAAATCCCACTGCGAATGTGATTAAACTCAAATGTTTTTTTTTTCACATTATGGAAAGCCCTTTGTAGTGCTACCAATACTTTGACTTATCAGATTCAAAGGTAAAATTATAAGCAGATTTCAGATATGGTTGATGTCTTAACGAGACATAAGAATGGACAGATACTGTGTTTAACGTCGAATACTGGAGATCTGGAGATAGATACCGTGTATGGATATTGTCTTTGAACATTAATGCTAAATCTTGGCATGTTCTAAATCCCTGGGGCTGGGCTAAAGTCTGGGCAAAAGCCTGTTAAGGCTGGGCGGGATATCAAGGGGGATTGTGGGAGAGGATATTAATACATGGGTGCCATGTTTTATTTGGTCATTTTGGTCTGATGGATAGCAGTACACAAATTCTGTGGAGAGGTGCAGACTGACATACCCTTTATTTATTTTTATTTTTATTTGTTTATTTATTTATTTATTTATTCATTGGACTTACTTTACATGCTGTCATGTGAAGTTAATATTTCTATATTGGGAAACGTGTACGTTATGGAGTCTGAATATATTGTATTTTTACTTTGATTTTTTCTTTTATTTTATTCCTTCCTGTGTGTGTTGTGTGTCTTATTGACCGCTTGTTTTGCCTTGACTGCAACCATATGACCCCTTGGGAATCGATGGTAACCCCTCGCTACTCTTCATTTGCCCGGATCCCACATTTATTCAGAATCAGCTCTGCAGAGAGCATTACCTAAAGACAGCATTTGGAAAATGTGAAAAATATACATCAAATGCGAAAGTGTTGAAAATTAAGTCATGAATATTGAATATATTTAGCGTATGGGCTCTGGTTAGCGAATGGTCTTTGTTTAGCGTATGGTAAATGGTAAATGGACTGCATTTATATAGCGCTTTTATCCAAGGCGCTTTACAATTGATGCCTCTCATTTGCCAGAGCAGTTAGAGGTTAGGGGTTAGGTGTCTTGCTCAAGGACACTTCGACATGCCCAGGGCGGGGTTTGAACCGGCAACCCTCCGACTGCCAGACAATCGGTCTTACCTCCTGAGCTATATCACGTATGGGCTGTGTTTAGCATATGGGCTCTGGTTAGCGTATGGGCTCTGTTTAGCGTATGGGCTCTGGTTAGGGTATGGGCTCTGGTTAGCGTATGGGCTCTGTTTAGCGTATGGGCTCTGTTTAGCGTATGGTCTCTGTTTGGCGTATGGGCTCTGGTTAGCGTATGGGCTCTGTTTAGCGTATGGGCGCTGGTTAGCGTATGGGCTCTGGTTAGCGTATGGGCTCTGTTTAGCGTATGGGCTCTGGTTAGCGTATGGGCTCTGGTTAGCGTATGGGCGCTGTTTAGCGTATGGGCTCTGTTTGGCGTATGGGCTGTGGTTAGCGTATGGGCGCTGGTTAGCGTATGGGCTCTGTTTAGCGTATGGGCTCTGCTTAGCGTATGGGCGCTGTTTAGCGTATGGGCTCTGGTTAGCGTATGGGCTCTGGTTAGCGTATGGGCTCTGTTTAGCGTATGGGCTCTGTTTAGCGTATGGGCTCTGTTTAGCGTATGGGCGCTGGTTAGCGTATGGTCTCTGGTTAGCGTATGGGCTCTGTTTAGCGTATGGGCTCTGGTTAGCGTATGGGCTCTGTTTAGCGTATGGGCTCTGTTTAGCGTATGGGCTCTGCTTAGCATATGGGCGCTGTTTAGCGTTTGGGCTCTGGTTAGCGTATGGGCTCTGGTTAGCGTATGGGCTCTGTTTAGCGTATGGGCGCTGTTTAGCGTATGGGCTCTGGTTAGCGTATGGACTCTGTTTAGCGTATGGGCGCTGTTTAGAGTATGGGCTCTGGTTAGCGTATGGACTCTGTTTAGCGTATGGGCTCTGTTTAGCGTATGGGCTCTGGTTAGCGTATGGGCTCTGTTTAGCGTATGGGCTCTGGTTAGCGTATGGGCTCTGGTTAGCGTATGGGCTCTGTTTAGCGTATGGGCTCTGGTTAGCGTATGGGGTCTGTTTAGCATATGGACTGTGCTTGGCGTATGGGCTTTGTTTAGCATATGGGCTCTGTTTAGCATATGGACTGTGCTTGGCATGGTCCTAATGCCAAGGCTAGTGGTTTACACTCATCTGCTTTTCATACCTGATGATTGCATAAGTGCCCTGAGGTACTGACTCGTTTGAAAATGCATTTGCTGGCCAGATCAGCGTTAGAGAGGCCTGAGGGTGTGTGTGAACGTGAGGCTTTATTAATCTGTGTGTGAGAAATACTGTCGTTTCTAATTCACTTCGATTGTCACATGTATGTATACATTTATATGAGCAACATGCATCACATTCGAGATCAACTAAGCAGTGCTGTGGAACCTTATTTAAAAATGACATTTTTTGAAAAGATATGTGTGGATGTAGTCAGGGACGGAAAAAAAACCTTATTGGTTGTGGCCCAATATAACATATTTTTCTCATACTTGTCATACTCAGGTCTGCATACTGCAATCAGTAATCTTGCCAAATTGAAAGGCAGTCTGGGAGAAATTGTGCAGGTTGCCTTTTTTGGCCTCGAGCCTGCGTGCCTTCTGCTGTGCCTCCCCCTTGAGTGTTGAAGATGAGTGTGTTTTCATCCTCGTGCAGCCAGCTTCTCTTCACTCCCCGACACAAACCGAAGTTCTCACAGTCAGCAGAAAAGCACTTGTTTCTTTTAGAGTTCACAATGGGCCCGGTCCTCCGGTGTGCGTCCAGCTGGAACGGGTTGCCCCTAACGTTCGCTGACCTGTTTGGAAGCACCTGGAGTTTTGCCTCGCCATCTACGGAGATGTCAGACAGGAAGTGCCTGGGCTGGGGCGAGAGGACCTTTATTGCGGCCTCTTCACACTCACAGGAACTCTCCAGCCCAGTCCTCTTAACTGCTCACCTGCAGCTCACTATCTGCAGAGGCAGCCAGGAGAGTCCAGTGGAATTAGTTATTTAACCAAATCGTGTAAAAGGAAAGAAGAGCGAGGAGCTGCGTCAGAACGAGAGGGAAGCGAACGCCGCGTCGTTCCGAGGCTCGAGTTTCGCTCGGAGCAGAGAGTAATTACGCGGCTCTCTATCGCGCACTTCTGGGCACATTACACCGCTTCACGGCTCTCTGAGCGATTCAGGAAATGTGCCGTTGTGCCAAGTCTCTGCCTGTCGGTTTCTTTGGGCTCCGTTTTGGAAAACGCAGATATGCGCTTTGAGTGTCACTTCTGGCTATTATAAGAGAATTAAGTTGTTTGTTTTTTTTTTATACGGTAAATAAAAATAGGTTCGGTGATAGACGTGCTTTAACTACAGTCTGGTTTGCCGTGGCCGAGACAGGGCCATTTGGATGATTTTTGTCGATCGCATTAAGACGTAATCCTCAAAAACCATCAATATTTTGTTCTGTTTTGTCAGATGCAAAATATGATTTGATCTCCAGAAACCTTACAAACAAGATTTGAATGGTTTCAAGTATCTCCACACCACAGTCGACTAAAGAACAACTTGTTGGTTTTTATGTCTTTGTTATCAGGGTTTCCGTGGTTAATTATTAGATATGAATCCGCGTGGGCCCGGTTCTGGGCACTGTCGGCCGGCAGGGACGGCAGTTTCCTCCTCGCCATTCACTTGTGCTCCTGTGTGGAAATGAGAAACGCGCTGCAGTGGAGTAGGGCCGGTGGGGGGTGCTGTAGGGGGCCGGTGGGGGTGCTGTAGGGGGTCGGTGGGGGTGCTGTAGGGAGGTGGGGGTGGAATAGGGCCGGTGGGGGTGGTAGGGTCGGTGGGGGTGGAGTAGGGGGGGGGGGGGCCGGTGGGGGTGGAGTAGGGCCGGTGGGGGTGGAGTAGGGCCGGTGGGGGTGGAGTAGGGGGTGGGTGGGGGTGGGGGTGGAGTAGGGCCGGTGGGGGTGCTGTAGGGTCGGTGGGGGTGGAGTAGGGCCGTGGGGGTGCTGTAGGGCCGGTGGGGGTGGAGTAGGTGGGGGGTGGAGTAGGGCCGGTGGGGGTGCTGTAGGGCCGGTGGGGGTGGAGTAGGGCTGGTGGGGGTGCTGTAGGGCAGGTGGGGGTGCTGTAGGGCCGGTGGGGGTGGAGTAGGGCCGGTGGGGGTGGAGTAGGGCCGGTGGGGTGCTGTAGGGGGGTGGGGGTGGAGTAGGGGGGCCGGTGGGGGTGGAGTAGGGCCGGTGGGGGCTGTAGGGCAGGTGGGGGTGGAGTAGGGCCGGTGGGGGTGGAGTAGGGTCGGTGGGGGCCGGTGGGGGGTGGAGTAGGGCCCAGTGGGGGTGCTGTAGGGCCGGTGGGGGTGGAGTAGGGCCGGTGGGGGTGCTGTAGGGCCGGTGGGGGTAGGGCCGTGGGGGTGGAGTAGGGGGGTGGGGGTGGAGTAGGGCCGGTGGGGGTGGAGTAGGGCAGGTGGGGTGGAGTAGGGCCGGTGTGGGGTGCTGTAGGGCCGGTGGGGGTGGAGTAGGGCAGGTGTGTAGGGCCGGTGGGAGTGCTGTAGGGCCGGTGGGGGTGCTGTAGGGCCGGTGGGGGTGCTGTAGGGGGCCGGTGGGGGTGCTGTAGGGCCGGTGGGGGTGGAGCAGGGGGCCGGTGGGGGTGGAGTAGGGCTGGTGGGGGTGGAGTAGGCCCGGTGGGGGTGGCAGGAACGGGCCAGTTGAGGCCGGAGTTTGTCGCTGAGTGGAGCAGTCACCGCAGGGTGCGGGGGTTAATTTGCAGTGATTGTGGGTAATTTTCTGCTTAGTTAAACCCACAGTCCCCAGAGTAGATTCTGTTTGGGGGAGGGGTTGAGTGTTCGTAAAACGCAGTCCAGACAATGCCAGAGTTCTGTTCTCGCCTTCAGTACATCAGTCATTTTCCTGTCAAGTAATCGGGTTCCCTGGGACAGCTGTGAACGGGATTCCTGGATGATTGGTTGCTGCTGAATGAGGGAGCTGCCAATGGCAGGATAACAGAGAGGATTTACATGGGACCTGACATTACACAAGCTAACATACACTAATATCCACCACCCCAACACACACGCGCGTACACATGCACATACACCCGCACATGCATGTACATACACACACACACATACACACATGCACACGCATATACACACATACGCACGTGCACACGTGCACACACGCGCACGCACACGCATACACGCATTCACACACGCATTTGTATTCTATTTCTTAGTTTATTTTATTTTTGTTGTGCTCACGCAGAGTGAAATGTCCAGTCTTAATTCAACACTTAATAGATAACAGTTGGTCCCACATTCCAAATGTTGAGTGGGACCAAATGTTGTTGGTTAAGAGTTGGATTAACGCTGGACATTTTACTGTGTGCTTCGGCAATTTGTGTCTATGTACGGCATGTCAATAAAGCTCATTTGAATTTGAATTTACAGTAAGAGTGACTCACTCAGGATCAGTCATTAGTGATCCAACCTGCACATTATCAAAAACCTTAGCACTTGCTTTGACTGTAGACCTACATAATAGAAATGTCTATTTCTGAACTTTTCTTTCCCACTTGTCAAGCAGCAAACACAAATACATTGAAAGATCTGCGCAGACGAATGAACAGTTAACTATGACAGCTGTTCTCTTTCTCCTTAAAGGCATAATACACCTTTTAAATATCAAATTAAACATTCTTTTCTGTGAGGAACAAAACAGAAATGTAAGCATTAACAGATGAATAATCAATGAACACAATTTCTCTCTCTCTCCCCCCCCCCCTCAGATCTGCAGGGGAGGAACAGCTCTGCAGTGTTCTGGGGCAGTGGTTTTGGAGGGGGGTACCAGTCCCTGCTGCTGGATGAGGACCGAGGCTGGCTGCTGGTGGGGGGGAAGGATCACATCTACATGCTGCAGTCTGACAGCCTGGCGTTGCCAACACGCAAGGTCTGGACCGAGCGTGTGTGTGTGTGTGTGTGTGGGCATGTTTTACTATCTTTATGAGAACCAAATGTCCCCACAATGATAGAAAGATGAGGAAAACTACGCGTGGGGACTTTTTGCTGGTCCCCACAAGTTCAGGAGGCTGTTTTAGGGTTAGGACTTAGGGTTAGGGTTAAAATTAGGTTAAGGTTAGGGTTAAGGTTAGGCAGGTAGTGGTTGGGGTTAGGGTTAGGGTTAGGGTTAAAGGTTACGGAATGAATGTAAGTCAATGGGAAGTCCTCACAAGTATAGCAATACAAATGTGTGTGTGTGTGTGAGAGAGTGTGCATGTGAGTGTATGTGTGTGTGTGTGTGTGTGTGTGTGAGAGTGTGTGTGCTGATTTGTATAAATGTCTGTAGTCTGTATCAGATGGAGTAAGGCTAAGTTCTGGGGTGAGCAGGGTGAGGGGCTTTGGATGTTCTGCTACACCACAGCATCAGGCAGGGCAATAAGAGGAGACCCTTCCTGGGAGAACGTCCTGTATTTGTGGTTCGATCAGATCTCTTCATTTCCTGTCAGCAGAAACACAGCTCAGTTTGTTGCAATTCTCAGCTCAGCTTGAGGGCTGTACCAGGAAGGAACATTTGTTGGATAAATTACCTGTGGGCCCTTTCTCGCCGTTTCCTTGGTGACACCCTGTCTCTCGCTCCTTCAGATCTACTGGCCGGCTGAGAGGGAACACATCGAGCACTGCAAATCGGCGGGAAAGAACGCTGAGGTAAGCTGGGAGGCGGACATCTTAACCCTAACCCTAACCCTAACCCTATTGGCCGGCTGAGAGGGAACACATCGAGCACTGCAAATCGGCGGGAAAGAACGCTGAGGTAAGCTGGGAGGCGGACATCTTAACCCTAACCCTAACCCTAACCCTATTGGCCGGCTGAGAGGGAACACATCGAGCACTGCAAATCGGCGGGAAAGAACGCTGAGGTAGGCTGGGAAATCTCTGAAATCTGCGTTTGCTTGCGTGTATTTCAGAAGTACTGCGGGCTGCTCTGCGGGCAAGGCAACCTAAGGCCTCCACCATTTTGGCTACAGCTTATAGATTTCTACACATACTTTTAAGATGTGTTCACAGAAACGGTTCTTATAAGCAGATGGGCCTCACACTTGCACAGATTCACACTGTGCCAGTGCTGACTGTAGCCAGTTCAGTAAGGACGACTATCATATTTAGACTAAATATGTGAACGAATATGTAATGTAATTATTTTGGTTTGGTGCTGAATGGATCTGTTTTGGGTAATTCTGCACGTGCACCATCGCGCACTAACCAATCTAACATGGAGCAGTCCACGCTCCACCCACGTTCCAGAGTGGGACCAAATGTTATGTGTTAAGAGTTCAATTTACACTGGCCATTACACATTAACAGGCATTTAGCAGGTGCTCTTATCCAAAGTGACTTACACAAATTTTTACACAGCATTTACACTGCATCTGCTTATACAGCTGGATATATACTGATTAAATGCAGGTTGCAATGCAGGTTGCCTGCTCAAGGGTGCAATGACAGTATCTTACGTGGGAATCAAACCAGTGACTTTAGGTTACAAGAGCAGCTCCTTACCCATTATACTATACAACACTGGCGCCGTTCACAGGTTCAGTATGATCAGTAAGATCAGTGTGATCAGTGTGGTCAGTATGATCAGTGTGGTCAGTGTGGTCAGTAAGATCAGTGTGATCAGTGTGATCAGTAAGATCAATGTGATCAGTGTGGTCAGTATGATCAGTGTGGTCAGTATAATCAGTATGATCAGTGTGGTCAGTAAGATCAGTGTGATCAGTAAGATCAGTGTGATCAGTGTGGTCAGTAGGATCAGTGTGGTCAGTGTGATCAGTGTGATCAGTGTGGTCAGTATGATCAGTGTGATCAGTGTGGTCAGTATGATCAGTGTGGTCAGTAAGATCAGTAAGATCAGTGTGATCAGTAAGATCAGTGTGATCAGTGTGGTCAGTAGGATCAGTGTGGTCAGTGTGATCAGTGTGATCAGTGTGGTCAGTATGATCAGTGTGATCAGTGTGGTCAGTATGATCAGTGTGGTCAGTAAGATCAGTGTGATCAGTGTGATCAGTAAGATCAGTGTGATCAGTGTGGTCAGTAGGATCAGTGTGGTCAGTGTGATCAGTGTGATCAGTGTGGTCAGTATGATCAGTGTGATCAGTGTGGTCAGTAAGATCAGTGTGATCAGTGTGGTCAGTAAGATCAGTGTGATCAGTGTGGTCAGTAAGATCAGTGTGATTAGTATGATCAGTGTGATCAGTATGATCAGTATGAACAGTGTGATCAGTAAGATCAGTGTGATCAGTGTGGTCAGTAGGATCAGTATGATCAGGGGCACATTGCTGCTGTGGTGGTCCAGACCGTGTGGCAGTGCCGTACGCTCCCCTTGTGCACGCTGTCATTCATTTCCTGTGTTCCTGCAGACGGAATGCGCTAACTTCGTCAGGGTCCTGCAGCCGTTTAATAAAACCCACGTCTACGTGTGCGGGACGGGGGCCTACCACCCACTCTGCACCTACATCGACCTGAGCCAGAGCACAGAGGTGAGAAACGTTACCCTAGAGAGGGCATGAGTGCCCCGTCTCTGCCCCCATCTCTGCCCCCGTCTCTGCCCCCGTCTCTGCCCCCTCTCTGCCCCTGTCTGTGCCCCCTGTCTCTGCCCCCGGCTCTGCCCCTGTCTCTGCCCCCTCTCTGCCCCCGTCTCTGCCCCTGTCTGTGCCCCCTGTCTCTGCCCCCGGCTCTGCCCCTGTCTCTGCCCCCTCTCTGCCCCCGGCTCTGCCCCCGGCTGTGCCCCCGGCTCTGCCCCCGTCTCTGCCCCCGGCTCTGCCCCCGGCTCTGCCCCGTCTCTGCCCCCGTCTCTGCCCCCTCTCTGCCCCTGTCTGTGCCCCCTGTCTCTGCCCCCGGCTCTGCCCCTGTCTCTGCCCCCTCTCTGCCCCCGGCTCTGCCCCCGGCTGTGCCCCCGGCTCTGCCCCCGTCTCTGCCCCTGTCTCTGCCCCCGTCTCTGCCCCCGGCTCTGCTCCCGTCTCTGCCCCCGGCTCTGCCCCCCTCTCTGCCCCCGTCTCTGCCCCGGGCTGTGCCCCCGGCTCTGCCCCCGTCTCTGCCCCCGTCTCTGCCCCGGGCTGTGCCCCCGGCTCTGCCCCCGTCTCTGCCCCCGGCTCTGCCCCCGTCTCTGCCCCCGTATCTGCCCCCGTCTCTGCCCCCGTCTCTGCCCCCGTATCTGCCCCCGGCTCTGCCCCCGGCTCTGCCCCTGTCTCTGCCCCCTGTCTCTGCCCCCGTCTCTGCCCCCGGCTGTGCAACTGCCCCTCACTGTTTAATGAGCAACACACGATGACAGGGCTGCAAACATGCTGGCAGATTTGGCAGGAAACCTTTCCTCCCTGAATTTGATTGAAAACTTTGGATTTTTTCCATTTCCATGGGGCACGTAAACAGGAAGCTGGCATCATCCTTTGTTTACTGTTGGTCTTTCATGGCTGTGACTAATGAAGTGTACAGAAAACACCATTAAATTAGAACATGACTCATGTAATGTGGTAATAAACAGCTTTTCTAATTTCCTGAGAAAGACGGCCTTTGCCTGTTTCGAAGCTACAATTTTTTTTTCTGGCACTGGTAATACGTAAGAATGAAAAAATAATAATAAAATTAACGTACAAACTAGTATATGAAATAGTATATGAAGATAGTATAGAAACATCGACTGTGCTCGCAAACTCTCACTCTACAAATATACAGTACATACTATTTATTGTGTTTATTCATAATATATAATGTAATCTGTTACAATATCGTAAATCGTATATCTTTTTCATGGTTTTATACACACACACTCTCATACAAACACACTTACCCATGTACGCACACACACACACACACGCACACATAAGCAGTAGTGGGTCGTCTTTAGCTGAAATGGACTCTCTTTCCCAGAAGCCTTCATTCCAGCTGGAGTCCGGAAGGGGGAAGTGCCCCTACAGCCCGCTGGAGCCTTTCACCGCACTCCTGACTGGTGAGTCACGAAACCCCCCCTGCCCCCACCCCTGCTCCCCGTACCAACGGGGAGGCACAGCCTCGACACCCCCTCTACCGCTGGCTAATTAATGTGTGTGAGTGTGTGTACTTTTGGAAGTTCCATAAATATGGGTGGAATCTGAGATGTACCCTCGGCTGTCCGGATGTCTCTGAGGTCACATCTCTTCAGCGGGCTGTTGGCCATGGAGAAGGAGCTGAGAGAGGAGCTGAGGCAGGCACTCTTTTAACTGGCCCAAACTCTCCCTTTCCCGCCCCAGACGGAGAGCTCTATGCCGGGACGTCCGTGGACTTCATGGGCGCCAACGCCGCCATTTTCCGCACGTCCGTCTACGGCAGCAGCCAGCACTACATCCGCACCGAGGCCTACCAGGACCACTGGCTCAACGGTGAGAGGGCGGGGCCAGCCGCTCAAAGGATGGGCGGGGCCAGTGATGTCACGTTCTTGTGTGGAGGGATTTGCTGTTACTCTGGTCTTCATTGACCATTTAAAGAATTTGATGACACAGTTAATGCATCTCACCTGTTTTTGGGGTCTGAGCTGGTTGTTGGCTGTAAGGTAAAACCTGCAGACGCTGCAGCTCTGAATACCTCTGTTCCGGAATGTTCTTTAGTCTCCCGTTTTGGGACTTTGCTGCGTCTGTCACCTGTACCTGTCAGATAGTCTTGTCTTTCTGTTTTCTCAGAGTCCGGCTCCTTGTTTGACCCTCCGTTTCCCTCCCCATTAGCCTGTTCCTCCTCTCGTTTATCTCCGCAGAGCCGGAGTTTGTGAGCTCCTTCTCCATCCCGGACACCCACAGCCCCGACGACGACAAGGTGTACTTCTTCTTCAAGGAGACGGCGGTGGAGTCCAGCCAGTGGGACAGGCGCATCTACAGCCGGGTGGCACGGGTGTGCAAGGTGAGAGAGAGGAAAGCTCCAGGCTGAGTGTGCTCGCTCGCCCCCGGATCCGCATTCCAGCAGGAGTGGCTGCCGCTGGTTTAGAGATGAGGATCAGCCGTTCCAGTTGTTACTCAGCTCTGTGGATCTGCACTCCTGCTTATCACACTGCGGCTGATAGTGCTTCATTGGGTGCTGTACAGTCCCCGTGTTAGGGGATGGTCCCACAGGCTTTGGCCATCTGCTTCCAAAAGCGGTTAGCTGTTAGTCAGAGCCGGTTCGGCCCAGTTGCTCAGGCGCCGTGGTTTCATGGCAACATTAACATCACCAGCAGCTGATCACAAAAACAACAGTAATGGAAATGGTTGTGTAATGTTACGTCAAGCAACCAAACAGCGAAGGTTGAAAAAATCCAAAGGTGGGGCAAGAGGTGGGAGAGTGACTTTGGGTTGTTTT
This sequence comes from Anguilla japonica, assembly GCA_025169545.1. NCBI lineage: Eukaryota > Metazoa > Chordata > Actinopteri > Anguilliformes > Anguillidae > Anguilla > Anguilla japonica. The sequence goes on from CM045895.1 coordinate 1,459,782, forward strand.
AAAATTCTTAGTCGAAACCTTTGAAAATAACGGCGGTCACAATGGCTGTGGCCAGTGAGAACAGCCCCGAAGACTTCCTTCTGCAGTATCATCAGGGACATCAGGGTTAAGGCTTCATTCCATTTCAATTCAGTCAGTTCAGTGAGTTATTGAAATTCAAAACCCCCAAACAACTTTATGAACATTTTGGGAGGCATGGGTTTTTGTCAGCAAATGGCAACAAAATCAATGATGCAATCACCGCAAAACATTTCAGCCAGTTTTACATGTTTTATTTATGGAGAAAATTGAAAAGACATGATCCAAAAAGCAAATGTAAATGTTGGGAGCAGTTTCCGGTTGTACTTTGTGTTTGAATGTATTCCAGGAGTGTGGTGCAAGTGACCAAAAGCCGTCCTTCCTTTCTTCATTTTTGCCCTGATAGCATAAGTTATGATTTCAGACTGCATAATTGGGGGGAGCCTGTTAATAGCTGGAGAGTGTCTTATCCATGTCTCTGTAATATGAAGCATCTTGCAGTAGTCAGTTGTGTGTGAGCAGGTTGTGTGTTTTCAGCAGGTTGTGTATTGAGTTGGGTGTGTGTTGAGCAGGTTGTGTGCTGAGGTGGTTGTGTATTGAGTAGGGAGAGTGTTGAGCTGGTTACGTATTGAGTAGGGTGTGTGTTGAGCTGGTCGTGTATTGAGTAGGATGTGTGTTGAGGAGGGTGTGTGTTCAGCAGTGTGTGTGTTCAGCAGGTTGTGTGTTGAATAGGGTTTGTGTTGAGCAGGTTATGTGTTGAGTAGGGTGTGTGTTGAGGAGGTTATGTGTTGAGTAGGGTGTGTGTTGAGGAGATTTTGTGTTCAGTAGGGTGTGTGTAGAGCAGGTTATGTGTTCAATAGGGTGTGTGTTGAGCAGGTTATGTTTTGAGTAGGATGTGTGTTGAGCAGGTTATGTGTTGAGTTGGATGTGTGTTAAGTAGTTTGTGTGTTGAGTAGAGTGTGTGTTGAGCAGGTTGTGTGTTTTGAGCAGGTTGTGTGTTGAGGCCGTGTGTTGAGCAGGTTGTGTGTTGAATAGGGTGTGTGTTGAGTAGGATGTGTGCTGACCTGGTTGTGTGTTGAGCAGAGTGTGTGTTGAGCAGGTTATGTGTTGAGTAGGGTGTGTGTTGAGCAGGTTATGTGTTGAGTAGGGTGTGTAGGAAGCAGGTTATGTGTTGAGTAGGGTGTGTGTTGAGCAGGTTATGTGTTGAGCAGGTTGTGTGTTGAATAGGGTGTGTGTTGAGTAGGAAGTGTGTTGAGCAGGTTATGTGTTGAGTAGGGTGTGTGTTGAGCAGGTTATGTGTTGAGTAGGGTGTGTGTTGTGCAGGTTATGTGTTGAGTAGGGTGTGTGTTGAGTAGGTTATGTGTTGAGTAGGGTGTGTGTTGAGCAGGTTATGTGTTGAGTAGGGTGTGTGTTGTGCAGGTTATGTGTTGAGTAGGGTGTGTGTTGAGCAGGTTATGTGTTGAGTAGGGTGTGTGTTGTGCAGGTTATGTGTTGAGTAGTGTGTGTGTTGAACAGGTTATGTGTTGAGTAGGGTGTGTGTTGAGCAGATTATGTGTTGAGTAGTGTGTGTGTTGAGCAGGTTATGTGTTGAGTAATGTGTGTGGAGCAGGTTATGTGTTGAGTAGTGTGTGTGTGTTGAGCAGGTTATGTGTTGAGTAGGGTGTGTGTTGAGCAGGTTATGTGTTGAGTAGGGTGTGTGTTGAACAGGTTATGTGTTGAGTAGTGTGTGTGTTAAGCAGGTTATGTGTTCAGTAGGGTGTGTGTTGAGTAGTGTGTGTGTTCAGTAGGTTGTGTGTTGAGTAGTGTGTGTGTTGAGCAGGTTGTGTGTTCAGGAGTGTGTGTTTTGAGCAGTTTGTGTGTTGAGGTTGTGTGTTGAGTAGTGTGTGTGTTGAGTGGGTTATGTGTTGAGCAGGTTGTGTGTTGAGTAGGGTGTGTGTTGAGCAGGTTGTGTGTTTAGTAGGGTGTGTGTTGAGCAGGGTGTGTGTTCAGTAGTGTGTGTTCAGCAGTTTGTGTGTTGAGTAGTGTGTGTGTTGAGTGGGTTATGTGTTGAGCAGGTTGTGTGTTCAGTAGGGTGTGTGTTGAGCAGGTTGTGTGTTCAGGAGTGTGTGTTTTGAGCAGTTTGTGTGTTGAGGTTGTGTGTTGAGTAGTGTGTGTGTTGAGTGGGTTATGTGTTGAGCAGGTTGTGTGTTGAGTAGGGTGTGTGTTGAGCAGGGTGTGTGTTCAGTAGTGTGTGTGTTCAGCAGTTTGTGTGCTGAGGTTGTGTGTTGAGTAGTGTGTGTGTTTGAGCGGGTTATGTGTTGAGCAGGTTGTGTGTTGAGTAGGATGCGGGTTGAGCAGGGTGTGTGTTGAGCAGGTTATGTGTTGAGTAGTGTGTGTGTTGAGCAGCTTATGTGTTGAGTTGTGTGTGTGGTGAGCAGGTTATGTGTTGAGCAGGGTGTGTGTTGAGTAGTGTGTGTGTTGAGCATGGTGTGTGTTGAGCGGTGTGTGTGTTGAGTAGGGTGTGTGTTGAGCAGGTTGTGTGTTGAGTAGGGTGCGTGTTGAGCAGGGTGTGTGTTGAGCTGTCTCTGCTGTTTCAGAATGACATTGGGGGTAAGAGGAGTCTGATTAACCGCTGGACCACCTTCCTGAAGGCCAGGCTTGTGTGCTCGGTCCCCGGACCGGATGGGATGGACACACACTTCGACGAGCTGGGTACAGAAACACACCCCTCCGAACACACACCGCACGGCTATGGAAAAATACAGCTGGTGTCCCACAAGCTTAGAGTTTGAGGGTTAAATCTGATATTTATTCTTAAAAATACGTTATTAACTTAGGAATGCTGTTTTTCATTTCCTTTCTCCACACAGGAAATAAAACCGAAAATTAAAATCTGAAAAATGAACTGAGTTTGGTTCACTGGAAACAGAATAAAACTGAAAAGTTCTTGTTCGAATGTGTTCAGGCGAGCAAATGTGTTGTTTTGACCCCAGTCTCGATCCCTAGAGCCTCTGGAAAGGGAAACTCCAGTGGGTGGGATGTCTGTGGTCTTATTGGTTCTAGCATATTTTAGAGAGGTGTTCTGAGGGTCTGCTGAGAGGCTCTTGCTAAGACTCATGCGCACAGATGGGCCCCTTGGACTGGCATTAAACCTGGACCGTGCCAGTGCCGGCTGTGACTGGTCTCCCACAGAATGATGTATACGATTGGGCCATTCCAAATTGGAGAGAAAAAGGGGGGAACAGCATTTAAAAATATAGTGTTATGCTATACATTAGAGGTTCAGTCTGCTTGAATTTCTGCCTCCATCTGGAGCCCCACCCATGTGAGATCATGATTCAGCAGAACTCATAACTGACCAGTGGACTTTTAGCGAAGTACATCCCAGGAAGTTGGCTGGACTTTTCTCATGTCAGTGTTAACTTGTCCAGGCTCATAGTACTTTAGGTTAATGAACCTGAGAAATTATATTCATGTAGATGCAGTAAAAGGCAAAGCTTCTTATCTCTGAACAATTGAACTAAAACACAGAGCACATAGAATGCTGTAATTCTGATCTCGGTTCAGTAGACCAGCTCAGTTCAGGCTTGACTTTGGGCCTTCAGATGTTCTCAGACCTCTGTGTGACTCCCTGTTTCTGTCCCTCCCTTTTCCAGAGGATATCTTTGTCCTGGAAACCAAGGATTCCCAGAATCCAATCATCTACGGACTCTTCTCTACTTCCAGGTAAGAGATGACTCTATTCAGTCATGTGTCGTGATTGGTAATTGAACTTGATTCAGCTGCTCAAAACATGATATAAATCTTTTCATGTGTCATATACTGTATGTCTGGTACTGTGTGGGATGTATGTCGGAGCTGAACATGGTTCAGTCGGAGATTTTATTGTTAGTGTAACTGCTTTAAGTGTAACTGTTTAACTTATTTAAGGCTTGGCGGCTTGTGTGACAAAGCCTAGCTTAGCTCTTTTTACTGTGGTGATTTACAATGTAGTTTGACCACAGCTCTTTTTGTGTTGGTCTACACTGATAAGCATCTCATAGACAAGAATGGCAATTCGCATCCGAAACAAAAAAGAATTTATTTTCTGATTGCTTGTGAGCTTTCAAAAAGTCTGTTTGATTGGATGCCAGCTTCAATTGCCAGAAATGTACCTTTGGGCCAAGAAAACGCCCCGAAAAGACAACAGGATGTCACAGGAAACCTTGACGCGTGAGAACAATCTCGCCCGCGCACGCTCTCGCCCTGGGGCAGGCAGGCAGTAAGGCCAGTGGGCGGGGTCTCGGGGTTGTGGGCGGGGTCTCAGGGTGGTGGGCGGGGTCTGCGGAGGCCTGGGCGATGGGTGTTATTCTAACCCATGTTGTTCTAAGTGCAGGCCGTTTCCTCTCTCTTGCGTAAGTAGTTCTGTGGCTGCGTTTCCTGAGCAGATGCAGGATTATATTACACTGTGTGCTGATGAGTGATTGGTTCGATTCTGCAGATAGGTGCTGCTTGATTTCCATGTTCTGCGTGTGAAGGAACACGGGCCATGAACTTTTGAGCTTGGAGTTTGGACGATTTTTCCTTTCAGCTGGTTCTGTCCTTACCGTTCTTTCTGGTGTGCTGTTTCCTGTTTGTTTGCTGGTTATAGATAAGACCATCACAGTGACAGGAAAATTGCTGCCTTGAGCTGATTAAGCTGTGAAAACATTTTTTTCTTCTCAGATTTGCTTCCAAAGAAGGTTCCAGAATGATTTGCTGTTACTGACAGGATGAGATGTGACTGATAAAATAACAGATTAAAGGTTTAGTGAGAATGACTCACTCCCCCTGCAGGTGCTTCTTTCATGGGCGTGGAAGTTTGGGATTAGCATTGTATTAATCCCACACCCAACTGCACATACTTATCAAAAACACAAGTGGTGTGTTTACACGTGATTCTGCAGGGAAAATGAAAGATTTTTAATTCTTTTAACTTACTCTGTGCTTGTGTCTCTCTCCCTCTCCCCCCTCCTCTCTCTCCCCCTCCTTCTCTTCCTTTCTCTTCCTCTTATTTCTCTCCCTTCTGTCTCTTGTGATCTCTCTCTCTCTCCCTATCCCCCTTCTTTTTCTCTTTCTCCCTCTATCCCTCTCCATCTCTCCCTCCCTCCCTTTCTTTCCCCCTCCCCACCTCATCTCTCTCTCTCTTCTCCTCCCCTCCTCCCCCTCCCCTCCCTCTCCTCTCTCCCCCCTCCCCTCCCCCCTCTGCCCCCCTCTCCCTCCCTCCCTCTCCCCCTCCCCTCTCCCCCCCTCCCCCCTCCTCCCCCCCCTCTCCCCCCTCCCCCCCCCCTCCCTCTCCCCCATCTCTCCCCCCCCCCCTCTCTCTCCCCCCCTCCCCCTCCTCCCCCCTCCTCTCTCCCCCTCCCACCCTTCTCTCCCCCCCCCCCCTCTCCCCCCCCCTCCTCTCCTCCCCCTCCCCCCTCTTCTCCCCCCCCCCTTCTCCCCCCCCCCCCCCTCTCCCTCCCTCCCTCCCTCCTCCCCTCCCCCCCTCCCCCCCCCCATCTCCCCCCCCCCCCCTCTCTGTAGCTATGTGTTTCGGGGCTCTGCAGTCTGTGTGTACTCCATGGCCTCCATCCGATCCGCCTTCAACGGGCCCTTCGCCCACAAGGAGGGCCCCGATTACCGCTGGGTGGAGTACAAGGGGAGGGTGCCTTACCCCCGTCCCGGCACGGTGAGGTCCCGCCCGTTTGGAAGGGCAGAGCAGAGTGGGCAGGGGGTCAGCGCTTCCAGAGAGGGAGGGGGGAGACGTAACGGGCCCCTCGATGGGTCCCTCCTAAACTCCTGACACGCTCTCAGGGGAAACTCACAGGTGCCTGGGGGGCTGTTTGGGTCGGGTTGGCCGGTCCCGTCCTGGGGTTCAGTTAATTAGCTTTTGGGATCTGGAATGCCACTCTTATGTAATAATTGAAAATTCAGCTGTTTGCATGAAATGAAAACCTACAGGATGGCAGATCTCCAGGAACAGGGTTGGTTGCCACTATTTTAGACTCATCTGATACCTGCCCAGACTCCCAGGTATTCCTGCTTAACATTGACGGTCTCCCTACCATCAAAGTCAAAACGTTCATGTTTGATTTATGTGATTGAAATGTGTTATGGGGAGGCCGAGCACTGGTCTCAGAAACCTCAGTGAGAATCTGGGACCTCCTGCAGGGGAACAGGAGATCTGAGTATCTGGTTACTCTGGAGAGTCTGCGGTGATATTGGCCTGCCTCATGTGGAATGTGGTTGTCTCCCCCCAGTGCCCCAGTGAGACCTACGACCCGCTCCACAAGTCCACACGGGACTTCCCCGACGACGTGGTCAGCTTCATGAGAGGCCACCAGCTGATGTGGGAGCCGGTGGTGCCCATCAACCGCAGGCCCGTCTTCATGAGGACCGGCGCCCCCTACAGCCTGAAGAGGGTGGTGGTGGACCGGGTGGAGGCGGAGGACGGGCAGTACGACGTGCTGTACCTGGGGACAGGTGCGTGCTGCGTGTGCGCTCAGTCGTGGGACAGCAGAGATCGAGGTCGTGGCCATAAACAGACACATTCCTAACAGAAACAGACACGTCGGTAAGGAGTCCCCCCCCCATGCTTTAAGTGTGTGGGCTTTCACAGTGGCCAGTAAGGGGCTCAGACTTCAGTCCTGGGACTGCCAGAGTGCCGATCAGTTTAATTCTTTGACCGGTGGCAGATTCAATGCACCACGATTCCAAGGCCTGAATTGGCATGTGGGTGAAAGGAAACCATGGCAACCTGCAGGCAGGCACTCTGGACCTCTGGGAGGGGAGCTCTGAGTCCCCTGGTGTAGATGGGACAGACATCGCCATGGTTTCGGGAGTAAAAAAGCACGCGGGGCGCTGAGAGACCGTGAGACTGACCCGGGGTCAGTGGGGCTCTGACCTGCCTGTCTGGCCTGATATACGAGACAGGATATTTAACCTGAGGAAGCTGACCCCAGGTCAGCTCAGGGGCATCCTCAGGTCACAGGCTTTGTCCAGTGAGTTAAAAGCCTTTACACCCCGAGCCCGCCTTTCCTTTATTAGTGGGCGGGGCTGATGTGCCCGCCCACGTGCAGTGGCTTGACCAATGACCTGTGACTGGAAGGGGTAACACCCTTTATCTGTAAGCAGAAGAAGGGAAACCAGCCAATTATATTATTCATCATTTTTGTTAAAGGCGGCTTATTGTGACTTTGGACAACTCAGAACCTGAATTAATATGTAATATTTAAAAAAATTAATAAATAAAATCTCTCTGGCTGTACTGCTTGCACAGAGCTAAAACAGGATAGGTACCTCAAATAGGAAATGCAATTGCATCACACTTTGAACGTCTATAGAAACCTCACCAAGCTGCCGAAGCTTATAACCTATTTATAAAATTGATTTCACTGTTAAAAGGTAGTAAAAATGTACACCCAGTTGATGCAGACAGATGCACAGCCAGGCAGTCATATGCACAGACAGACAGACAGATATATGGACAGACAGAGAGATGCACAGACAGACAGACCAGCAGAGCAGAGTGCAGTTCCCTTAGGGTGAGTGTCATTGCAGTCTATTTGTAGTGAGTGTTTACAGCATGTTCGCTTGCTTTTGTATTTAGCTTGGCTCTATTAGCTGATCTACACTTCTGAGTGATTTGGTGTAATGGTAAGACTGAGGAGTTCAGTATGCGGACAGTGATTGCATCAGGCTAGGGGTCTGGCTGCTGGAAACATCCTTGTTTGGAGACAGGACAGTTCCCACGGCTGTCTTCACCCAGCTACACTGGGAGTGTCCTGGGACAGGCCTGATATTCTGAGCAGCAAACAAAAATGTGTGTGTGTGTGTGTATGTGTGTGTGTGTGTGTCTGAGTGTGTGAGCGTGCGTGTGCGTGTGTGCGTGAGTGTGTGTGCGTGTGCATGCAGTGTGTGCGTACAGTGTATGTGTGCATGTGTGTGTGTGTGCGTGGGTGTGTGAGTGTGTGTGTGTGAGTGCATGTATGTGTGTGGTGTGTGTGTGTGTGTGTGTGTGTATGTATGTGTGTGTGTGCGTGCGTGTGTGTGAGTGTGTGAGTGTGTGTGCTAAGCACATGCTTACAGGGGATGTGTTAAGGGTTTGAGTTGTGTGTGCTGAGCACATGTTTATGGGAGATGTGTTAAGGATTGAGTTGTGTACTGCATGTTTATGGGAGATGTGTTGAGGGTTTCAGAGGCCTGGCAGCTGCAGCTGCAGCTGCTGCAGAAATCGTGCTCAGAGTCCAGCGCATGGTGCATGGGGCAAATTTACGGCTGCTACGCTTTCAGTAGCTACGTAGCTGCTAGATCCTACACTGGAGAATGTTCACAGGGGTCTTCCACTACAACAAAACAACATGTTTTGAACTGCAAAAAAACGTCTCTACTTAATTAAGTGTGGTTGTGTTTGTGAGAGTTTGTTAGTCGGTGATGAAAGGCCTCATTTCCTTATGGAGGGCCGTGTCTAACCGGTGACCACCCTGTTCCTCAGACACCGGGAAAGTGCTGAAGGCCATCTCCATCCCCAAGGACAACTGGGAGATGGAGGAGATCGTCCTGGAGGAGCTGAGCGTGTTTCAGGTATGGAAACTCCACATTCGGTTTCACCCCATTCCCTCTCATTGGTCCGTCCGTTCTGGGTCCTCTCGCTCTGATCCGGGGCCTGGAGATTAGGTTGTTGTTCTCCGCGCGAGGAGAACAGAAATAACCCATGTGAGAGAAAACAGATCTGCGGCGTTTTCCCAGAGAATCTAAATACGTCCGTGAGCAGATGGACTGGAGGGAAGAGCTCGGAAACACAGGCACCGGTGGTACGGGACCCATTCATTTTCCTTTCAAATTAAAAACGCAGATAACCCCATTTTCCACTGCTGCCAAAACAAAAGGACCACATGCATCGATGGCACCGAGGAAGGTGAAATAAATAGGCTGTAGTTCTGAGCTCCACGTGAGAAAGGGTTTGGTGTAAGAGGACCTGATAGAACAGTGAGCAAAGGGGAGCTTGTCCTATATTTTCATATTCATCCGGGCTGCACTGGCAGTCGATGTGTTGATCATCAGTTACAATACTAAAGATTGTAGAGCTAACACATTTCAAGATACGCAATCTCCAATTTAATTTATGTACAGTGCCAGATTAAATGCCAATCAAGATTTGTTCCTGGACTGTAAATGGTGTTTACAGTCCCGTAAAGCAGAAGTAGTTCTCTAGTTTAAAAAAAAAAAAAAAATTAAGAAAAAATAAAGTAGAGGGTAAAGATATAAGGAGCTCCAGCAGAGAGATGAGGGGTCCTGGGTATTTAATTAGCTTTTCTGTGTAAGAGGAGAAGGCAGAGCAGAGTGGTGTGGGCGGCCGCTCTGAGGTCCTGGGCCTTGTCAGATACCCACGAGGGAGTCGCCTAGAGACCTGCAGTTGGGAGGTAATGGTGCGAAACCCACACAAAGCCATCCGAAAAGAGCATGGCCATTCTGGGGCGAGTCAGCGCCCATCAGCTCACAGCGCTGCCCGGTGGGAACGAACCGGTGAGCCGGAAAAAAGGTTTCAGCCTCAGCTTTGTGTTCTAAAAACCTGTTTGTTCTGCTTTAAAAGGAGCAGAAAAGGCCATAAAAGTCTGCTGAGGTTTCTTTGTGGCACTGCTTGTTAACATGGCGCCTTTTCTCTTGAACTGACAGAAGTCAGCCCCTGTCCTGAACATGGAGCTGTCAACCAAACGGGTGAGTTTCCTGTGGTGGAAATAAAGGCTGAAAAAGCTTAGCTTACATTAAGAAGCTTTTTCACAGGGAATGTTAGATCTGTTTAGTTTTGCAAGGGTAGACAGTTCATTAACATTAGTGCAATAATTCCTCTGTATTATTGACTTTTTAAAAATTAATTATAATATAGCTGAAAACAATGATGATGCCTTGTTACAGAAGTATATATTTTGTCATCCAAAGAGCATCTGGATCATTCCTGACTAGAGTTTAAGCGCGAGAACACGACTCTTAGCTGTTACTCTTGTGTTATTCCTATTTTTACATTACGCTAGCGTGTTCGTGACATGGACTGCGCTACATGCTAAACACAGTTAAGAAAGTGCTAAAATGCTAATGCTAGGACGCAGCAGCGTGGCTGAAGATGTGAGCTTCTCTCCTCCTCTTCCCCCGCGTGCGCAGCAACTGCTGTACGTGAGCAGCGATGTGGGCGTGGTGCAGCTGGGCCTGCAGCGCTGCGGGCTGTACGGACAGGCCTGCGCAGACTGCTGCCTGGCCAGAGACCCCTACTGCGCCTGGGACGGGGCCGCCTGCAGCAGCTACTTCCCTAGCAACAAGAGGTGAGCCCCGCCCACGCCCCGCCCACACCCTGCACACACCCTGCACACACCCTGCACACACCCTGCACACACCCATACCCACCCCTGCACACACCCCGCCCCACTCCCTGCACACACCCATACCCCATCTATACCCTGCACACACCCATACCCCATCTATACCCTGCACACACCCATACCCCATCTATAACCTGCACACACCCATACCCCATCTATAACCTGCCATCCTCATGCCCTACCAATACCCATATGCTGCTCATACCCAACCCTGCCTATACACATACCCTGCCCAGCAACATCATCACCAGACCTGGATCAAGTAATTATTTGAAACACTTAAGCCCCTTGGAAAATTTCTGCAAAGATTCTTCTTGTGCATTAATGTTTAAAACAGGAATTTGACTCAAATTTGCTACATAAACAGTGAACATAGCCATATTTTTTTGCAGCTATGATATTTTTGGCAAAAATGATTGAGTTTGGCTAGGTACCGGTAGAGTTAGCGTTAGCTGGCTGTGATATCAAAGCTTTAAAAAGTAAGGAAGTTAGCGATAGTTTGCACAGCCAAACTTTATTTTTAATTAAATATTGTTTTTGCTACAGCACATTTCACCCATAATGTTTTTCATCGAAGCAGCTGCTAGTAACTAAGTAATTATGTTGGCTACACATTTCGGGCCGATTACAAATTCCAACGGAAATTGAATGATAATGATAATTGTCTGTCCAGCAGAAATACAGCAAGCTCAGCATTACCTATGAAGCTCTTCAAATCTTTGCATTCTCATCTTCGCTAAAAAAGCCGAACCGATCTTCACTCTTGTCTCATGCTTGGTTCAATTTATTTTTAGTCTCTGTCCATTATTATCTGTGTACCCCTGCCCTGCTCTGGCAGTGCTGTGAACATGCAAAGAGATTGACCGGTAGGCAGGGAAGCCACCTTGCAGAGAGCTGTCCTGATTGGCCACCTTGCAGAGAGCTGCTCTGATTGTTATGATTCAGGCACAGTGAAATTAGGAGTGGCTGATTTCAGAGCCTCGGGATATTTTGCTTAGAGCTTATGAATTAATAATATCTGTTGGGATGTGAAGGAAATTTAACCAAATATGAATAATAGTGTTCTAAAACAAACTTACATACTAAACCTTTAAGGATATTTGTGAAATATTTTGTCTATGTAGATAGACTAAACATTAATTTAAGCTTAAAAAGTGTTTAAAAAAAAAGCGCAGTTTTGATTGGTTCATATGAGTCTCAATGTCTTTTGTAGGCAATTTGACACATGCAATCAATCAAGTTTTAAAAGAGATTTAGTTTGGGAGCAAGTGTGAAGTCTAATCTCACGCTGAGGGGAAAGGCACTTTACTAAGATGGGTGGAAGAGAAAAAGTGAATATTTTGACATGAAATCCATCTTACTAAAGAACTCAATTCAGGGATCGGTTTAATGGTATGATTATCTGTTCCAAGTCAAACACATCTTTGTTTTATTTGCACCCTAAGCAGTGGAGGGTAATTGAATCTGGGGAAGTGGTGATGGCTACTGCCCTACCCTGTTCTGTTTTTCCCCCAGTACGATTGTAATACAAGACTGCAGTTTTAGAATTATTTTAGACATTTTCCCTTGGAGTGCCAGTATTTTAGTAGAAGAAATTGATTGTTTACATGGCCTGAAATGTGCCTAAATCTAAAATATTTCCACATATTATTTTGATAAACGATAATGATAATGTGTGTACACACTCTTTGCAACAGGAAGCTGGGCCCATGACTCGAGGTCCACTCTCTGGCAAGGCTAGGAGAAATTAATGTTGATTAATGACCTATAGTCATGGGCCTATTGATTTATTACAGCATCAGTCTTTTATACTTTTGTGTGTACTATGTGGGCAATGATATCTGTTTGTTTACCTTTAAAGGATTAACATGGTGGTTGGTCACACTTTCTAGGTTTTATGTGCTATTTGCACAAGAGGCATTGAAGAAACACGATGAGTACAGTATTAAATATGACCATTCTTTGGTTTTGGAGAAGTAGGGGTGTTAAATTGATTGTCCTATTTTCAACCGGTTGAGAATGTTCTCTTCTTGGTGCGTCACACGGGCAATTACCACTCCCCTATCCATGCCCCGTAAATAAATCTGACTGGACACACCTATGGCAAGCCGTTTTAACATTTAATAACTAGACTGGATATGTATTGCAGATATCCGTAATTCAATTCTTCCTAGTCAAAAAGAACATTTCAGATATCCACAATGACATTCTTCCTATCCACAATTGTCATTTCAGATGTCCACGACGTCATTCTTCCTAGGACAAATGACGTCACTTTTGCCATTCATGTATATTGGGCTTTCAATTTCAGATATCCACAATGTCATTCTTGCTATCCAGAATGAACATTCTGGAAATCTGCAATAGAATTCTTACTAGGAAAAACTCCCATTTCAGATATCTACAATTCAATTGTTACTAGTCATAATTGTAATTTCAGATATCCAAAATGAAAAACCATTCCAGATATCGATAATGTAATTTTGAATATCCAAAATACATTGTGACTAGTAAAAATGTCATTACGGATATCCACAATTGGCATTATGACTAGTAAAAATGCAATTGTGGACATCTGTATAAATATTGTGGATATCCATAATTGTAATTCTTCCTATCCAGAATGCAGTTTTAGATATCTGAAATTGTAATTCTGGATATCCAAAAAGATAATAATTGAGTTATGACATGTAACAATTAGTTTGTAGATATCTGAAATGGGAGTTTTTCCTAGTTTGCTTTCATAAGGACGTTATAGTTGTGCTTTTATCTTCACTTGGCCAGCTAGCTAGGAAAAATTATTATTGGATATAAGTCAACGTCCATAGGTATCGATACTTGATACTAAGTTAGCTAGCTTGTGAAAATTCAGTCTCCCAGGATGAGCGCGTATCATGGAGGTAGCTATGGTAACGGGGCACGGTCTGTCAATCATAGCTAACTGACAGTTCTCATTACCACGCCCAGACAGTTTGGGAAAACTTTTATAGTGGGAAATTTAGGCTTGGGAAATAACAGAACGCAAACCCGTTGGAGAGTAGCATACCGCCGTTATGAGGAATTCCGAAGCGCTGGACCGCTGGCAGACAGACAGCGGGCACCAGGGGCAGACTGGTGGGTGCCCGCGGGCGGGGTCACTGGTGTGTCGAGGTGTGACGCTGGCGTTTCCTCCCGACTCACAGGCGAGCTCGGCGACAGGACGTGAGGCACGGAGACCCCCGCAGCCAGTGCTACGACCTGGAGGAAGGTAAGGACCCCCACCTGTCACTCACACAGGTGCGCAGGTATACCACCTGGAGGAAGGTAAGGACCCCCACCTGTCACTCACACAGGTGCGCAGGTATATGACCTGGAGGAAGGTAAGGACCCCTACCTGTCACTCACACAGGTGCTCAGGCATACCACCTGGAGGAAGGTAAGGACCCCCACCTGTCACTCACACAGGTGCGCAGGTATATGACCTGGAGGAAGGTAAGGACCCCCACCTGTCACTCACACAGGTGCGCAGGTATACCACCTGGAGGAAGGTAAGGACCCCCACCTGTCACTCACACAGGTGCGCAGGTATATGACCTGGAGGAAGGTAAGGACCCCTACCTGTCACTCACACAGGTGCTCAGGCATACCACCTGGAGGAAGGTAAGGACCCCCACCTGTCACTCACACAGGTGCGCAGGTATATGACCTGGAGGAAGGTAAGGACCCCCACCTCTCACTCACACAGGTGCACAGGTATATGACCTGGAGGAAGGTAAGGACCCCTACCTGTCACTCACACAGGTGTGCAGGCATACCACCTGGAGGAAGGTAAGGACCCCTACCTGTACTCACACAGGTGCACAGGTATATGACCTGGAGGAAGGTAAGGACCCCTACCTGTCACTCACACAGGTGCACAGGTATATGACCTGGAGGAAGGTAAGGACCCCTACCTGTCACTCACACAGGTGCGCAGGTATATGACCTGGAGGAAGGTAAGGACCCCTACCTGTCACTCACGCAGGTGCTCAGGCATACCACCTGGAGGAAGGTAAGGACCCCTACCTGTCACTCACACAGGTGCGCAGGTATACCACCTGGAGGAAGGTAAGGACCCCTACCTGTCACTCACTCAGGTGCTCAGGCATACCACCTGGAGGAAGGTAAGGACCCCTACCTGTCACTCATTCAGGTGCTCAGGCATACCACCTGGAGGAAGGCAGTGTTCAGGCAGTATGCTGCCAAACACTTACATTTTACCCTCCTCTTTAATGATCTCATATTAGTGTACTTTATGTATTATTAACCTAAATAACTGCAGACCTCCACCTCTGACTACAGTGGAGACCTGTGACACAGTTGCTTTCCTAAGTCTTCCCCCTCGCTTGGCCTTTCCCTCACCCTGAATGCTTTCACCGCTAACCTACTGGGCAGCTAAAAGGACTGCTCCAGTATATCCTCAAAGGATACAATGCACCTCTGGCCCTCTTTAGACACTCTTTCTTTGAGCTTCTTTCTGGAATAGCAATGCCACAGGTACAGCTGTGCATCGAAAGCTAAGGTGTGCCAATGGTAATGCAATACTAACTGTTGGTTTGATTATGTGACTTTATACTCACTGATTATGAATGGGCCTCCGGTGCTTGCCTGGTGGTATTGCACCTCTGTATTCCTGTGACTAACACTGGTGATAAGGGGCTCTAGATGAAATTGTCTGCTAAGTGATTGCAGTGTAACTGCAGTCTAAGTGAGGTAAAGTGCTCATTAACAGCCTAACTGAAAATAAAGGGTCTCTTCGGCTGTTCCTCTCTTCACCTGTACAACTGTGGTGGCAGTTAGGGTAAGGTTACCATCAGCACATAGTAATAATTGAGTAAGGATTAAATTAATCGTGAATTCTTTAATTCAAGTGTTCACAAATTCTCAGGCTTGTACCACTGCTGTACTAGGTGGTTGACATTTACCTAGTTGTAAAGCTCCCTCTAGTGGTGAGTTGGTGTACACGCAGGGCCGTGCAGTGAAGCAGAGGCTGTGCTTGCAGGTACAGAAGGCATCGAGGAGAAGGTGATCTACGGGGTGGAGAACAACACCACCTTCCTGGAGTGCGTGCCCAGGTCCCAGCAGACTGAGGTCAGGTGGACAGTGCAGCTTCAGCAGGACCACACCAGCAGAGAGGTGAGGGGTGGGGGGGGGGCACTGGGGGGGGGGGGGGGCACTGCGGGGGGGCGCTGTGGAACACTCCGGAACACTTGCTGAACTGGATCCAGTTGTGGATGTTTATTTATGAGGCACACAGGGACTGCGGTTTGCACGTTTGGGAAAGCCTGTCCTAGAACTTAAGTTTGGGAACTTTCAACAGCGCACGTTCCTCAGGCGATGTATGAAAGAAGACAATTGTTCTGGATATTGGTGGAAAAAAGGTTTTTTTAGATTTATTTTCAGTGGTCTGCAGGAAATTTACTGCCGTCTGAAGGTTTTGAGCATTTCAAATAAAGATAAAGTGTCGGACCCAGAACTGTGGGCTGCACAGAGACTTCTCGTCTGAAACGGAACATCCACCCCCCCCCCCCCCCCCCCCCCCCCCCCCCCCCCCCCCCCCCCCCCCCCCCCCCCCCCCCCCCCCCCTCGATTTCCCCTCCCTCTCTTTACCCCTTTTTCTCGGCAGTGTACTATAATGGGTAAGGAGTTGGTCTTGTAACCTAAAAGGTCACAGGTTCGATTCCTAGGTAGGACACTGCTATTGTACCCATGAGCAATGTACTTAACCGAAATTGTTTCAGTTCATGTCCAGCTGTATAAATGGATGCAATGTAAATGCTGTGTAAAAGTTGGGTAAGTCGCTCTGGGTAAGGAGTGTCTGCCTAATGCCTGTAAAGTAATGTCTTTCCCCTTGCCTCTCTTTCTTTCCCGCTCCCTCTCTTTTGCCCCTTCATCTCTCCCCCCCCTCTTCCACTCCCTCCCCCTCCCTCTCTTTGCCACCCTTCCCTCTGTTTCCCCCCTCTCTCTCTTTCTTTCCCCCTCCCTCTCTTTTGCCCCCTCCTCTTTCCCCCTCCTCCCCTCTCTCTCCCCCTCCCCCTCCCCCCCCCTCCCTCCCCCCCCCCCCCCCCCCCCCCCGCAGCTGCTGTGGAGTGAGGGGCGGGTGGTCCCTCTGAGGCGGGGCGTCCTGCTGCAGCGCTTGGAGCCGGGCGATTCGGGCGCGTACGTGTGCACCGCCCGCGAGCACGCCTTCTCCCGCCCGCTGGCCCGCTACGCGCTGCGCGTCGTCCCCCGGGACCGCGTGGCCGCGGGGGGCGGGGCCTCGCCCCCGTACGGCCACGCCCAGACCCCCCGCAGCTACAAGGAGCTGCAGCTGCTGGGCGTGGCCGGCCCGAGCGCGGACGAGTACTGCGAGCAGCTGTGGTGGCGCGAGAAGCGGAGGCAGCAGAAGCTGCGCAGCCTCAAGTGGAAGCAGCAGGCCGCCAAGGCCCGCGTCCGGCGCCACGGCCCCCCCGACCCCCCCGCGGGGGCCGGCCGGGCGGCGTAGGGCCCGGGGGGGCGCAGGGGAAACACGGCAGGCGCAGCGTCAGATCCAGGCTCCGTCGCGTGTCTTTTCCTTAAATGCCGTAGACCTGGGCCAGCGCCTGCACCCGTTCCTCATTAGCCCCCCCCACCCCCCCCCCCCCCAAGTCCGCAGGGAGAGAGACTCTCTGGCGTGAACTGGCCCGCTCGGGAACGCAGACCTGGAATAAGGCGGACAGCACATGCCTCGTTCCCAGAATTCCCCTCCCCTCGCCGCGGTGTCACTTCCTGTCTAGCTCCAGCCCTGCGGTCCAGACGTGTCACCCCTCTCTGATGTGATGTTGTCAGAGTCCGCACGTGCGCGGACGGCGCTGGGCTAGTCTGCGTTCTCTTTCAGGCCGAAGCACGTCTTCCTTTCCGAACTCGAAAGCGTCGCTTCCCGCCGCGGCCGCTTCTTCCTCCTGTCGTTTGGAGCGGCGAGAGGATTCATCACCGCGCTGCACCTGGAAGGAATGAGAACAAAGTCCCCCGCAGACTCAGAGCGATAAAACCCGCCGCTCGTGCATTTCAATAACTCCTGAGCGTCTTAAAGCAGAAAATACCTTTAAGCGTCCCTGTGATCAAAGTCAGGACTCTCCAGGTGGACTTTAAGTGGAAACCAGCGTTCCCACATTGTAAACCAGTGAGGTCCATGCATGTTTTTCCATTTAGGTTTGGTAGATTGTAAATCGTGTCAGTTTAAATGTAGGGCTTGTACCTTTTTTTTTTTTTTTTTTTTTTACATTTTCATATTAATTTTTGATCTGCTTGTATGCCAAACCAACAATTTTAGAACAGAAAATACATTAAGCTAAACTTGATTTCAATTTCAAGCTATTTTTCAGAAGCTGTTAATGCATATCATTTTGTTATACCAGGAAGGATCCTAAAGAACATTACGAAAGTTATGTTATGGCCGAACAGTATATACTCTTTACTGATAATTCAGAAAGACAAACTGTAACCATACACTTTTAACAAGAAACTATTCAATTTCAACGTTACTTATGTGTTCAGTGATAAATAACACTGAAAGTGAACATGCAGTAATATGTAATGTTATTATAGTTTTTCTGCAGCCTGTGAATTCATACATGTCTTATGAAGTTTTGGCAATGATCCATTCTTTCACAGTACACAAACGTAAGAATCAGACTGTGAGATCAAGAATATTTTTCACTGCATAATATTATATTTTATTTATAATAAACAATCCTGCTCCTGTCTTCAGGCAGGTCATAGTACAAATCATATTACGCCAGAGTACATAGTACAGCACAGTCTGAATTTAGAAAAAACTGCTGATATATTAAGCCATTAAGAATATCAGCATTTCAATGGCATTCAAATGCGATTGTAAAGGATGAGTTAAACTAAAAATTGAACATTTACTATGCTGTCATAAAGCACTTGATACATGCAGTAAATGTACTTGCTTCAATGTTTATTTTATTGTAAATGTATTCTTTTTGCAGTTTAGGAAAACAGAACCAGACTGTGGTTGAAATTGTGCTTTTTAATAATTATTCTGACACAACACACATAATTATATGTTTTATGACAAAGCTAGAAATGTGTGCTTGCATTTTGTGCTGTTCATATATTTAGAGCAATTAAAATAAGGATGTTTCTGTGAAATGAGTTTTCATTTTCTTCCAGAAAGACAGAAAGTAGGACTGTGAGTTGTCTCCATCTTGTGTTGTTTTTTGTCCTGTGCATGTCTCACAAATTCAATATTTCTAATTTCATTATTTTTCAGTACTGTTATTATTGAACTAATATTTCCTTCTGTATGATATTTTGTGCACACTCTTAAATTTTCTATTTAATTAGTTTACTACAAAAAATTAAATACAACAAATGTGTAACTTTCTAGTATTTCAGTTTTTAATTGTATAGATCATATCAGTGTCTGCAATCAATCAAAGCTCCCAACATCAATTCTATATATATTTTAACATATTATTATTAATAATAATTAGGATTTAAAATCTTTGAAAGATTATTTTAATTACAGCATTGATTATTATACAGACTTTTTCCACTTAAAATTATACCTTCGTACTGATATATCTGAAGTCAAATGTCAGCAGTTGTCATATTAAATACATTCAGTTTTTTTATGTTTCTGTATCCCTATTTATATTAACTAAGTAATTTCATGCCATTTATTGTGTGACCCTACATTGGTAAACTATGAAAACTGGAATTAATATTCCCTGTCATTTATTTTATTGACCAGTACAAACATAAAATACTGTAATCCAGTACCACAACCACTGAAAATGATGAGAAAACATTGTAATGTACAGTTCTAAGATATTGATCTGACAATGTACTCATGACACAGCTAATATTGTTGCCTTATTAATAAAAATGTTTTATGTAAATATTGTGATTTCAATTTTTTCTATTCTTTTCCATTGATATCAGTCATACTCGTACAAAATTTCCTCTGTGTATTTATTTTTCTGTATGGGTAATGCTTAGTTTCTGTCTCTAACCAAAACAAATAGTGTAAGAGAATGTGCCCCTCGCAATCATTCATGTCTTTAGCAGTGCACTGAAGCCTCCGCCTCACCTACCATAGCACATCTGCAATAAAAACAGCGCGATTGGGTTGAACCAGAGACCAGTTGCACGAAAATATTCTTTAAACTACAACACCCAGAGTGCAACACTTTCATATTTTATAACGCGCCATCAATGCTCGACTGATGTCGCAGTTGATGACGATTCAACGTGGTCGCCATAATAAACCCACGATAGAGCCTGAGCGTGTGAGATCATAAATGTGGCGGGGTGAATACGTACAATATTGACAAATTAGTGATAGCAAGTATTCTCTGTTACATTATTTTCGTTACATTTAAAGTTGCACGGTTGAGGCTGAAAACTGAGCGGGACCGTGAGGTGAGACGTTCTGATATGGAAGTCGCTGATCCTGTCAGAAACCAGTCAGGTTGAGTTTTTTTACTGGCTAACAGTAACTCTAGCATAACTAGCGGGCTACCTAGCTGCAGCTACATGTTACTCGATTAACTAGCGCGATTTGATAAGCTCGCATGCTAGCTAGTAAGCCAGCTGTACTTGCACATGAAATTTCTTGCCAGCTACATTTTTTGGCTTTGACTAACTATTTTCGGAAGTTGCATGAGTTCGCGAGGTAGCACGCCAGCTAGCTAGCCGCGCTCCACACGTGAACTGAACAAAACATGAAGGCAGTGGTGTTAACCAAGCTGGTGAAATGACTGGCAAGCATACAGAAGTTTGTAAACCCCCAGCAGACATTTAAATAAAGGTTTGAAGTATATTTCCTAACGTTAGCTAGTAAGAGTAGCATTCGCTTGTAGCTGGAAGTTGGTGGCAGACTGCCGCTGTCTGCTGCCGGGGCTATATAGTCTGAAGCACTCCGCACCACTTCTCTGAAAAATGAACTTGGCCGTTGATGTGCTAGCGCTAACATTATCAGTCTAGCATGCCAGCCAACTCGGTAAATTGCAGGATTGATATGCTACGTGTACACTTATAGCTAGCTAAATATATACTGTTTGAAAATTATAGCAAATACGCTGGCTTGCCCGGTGGCTAAGTTAGCTAGCTACCTTATGTCAGTAACACTCGGGGAGATCTGCCCCTATCAGCCGTACTCCTGACGGAACATTTGGCTTTTGACTATAACTGTAGCTAGCTTTAGCTGGAGATGTTGTGTGACAGTTAGCTAGCTAACTGGCGTGTAAACCCTGTCTTGACTGTCCAAGGCCCCAGTTAACTTGTTCGAGTTCATTTTAATGTAAAATGTTTTTAAATTCACTTTCCAGAATCCTTTGCTGAGTAGGGTAATCCATCTGTTTCGGTCCTGAAAAATAGAAACTTAATGACATGTCCTGAAAATTGCTCTATTTGCCATGTCCGAAAACGCTTAAAATGAACCCCGCTACCCTTGCAGTGGTATTTTGTGACGCTAGGCATAATTAATAATATATGTAAAGGTAACGGTGTAATCCTGAACTGAAGCTTGGATAAAGCTGGATCCGGGACACAACATTGCCTCGCATCTGCTACTCCTCCACGTTTTGTGTACTTTGGAACTCATTCGAAGCCACCGCAAGTAGCATTCAACTCATAGCGAATAACTTTTCCTTCGCAAAAGATGATCGCTGATTATAACCCGCAATCTACTACTTTGGCATTTGTGTAACTTGTACCTGCGATGGAACATTTTTAGGTTTTATACCGCTCTCGTTTCCCAGGCAACGCCATGGCTTCACCGTCTGCCAGTGTGGACTCGAAGGCGGAGCTGACGGCCCTTTTGGAGCAGTGGGAGCGGGATCAGCAGGGCAGTACCCCGGACCTGGTCTCCATCCTCACCAAGTTAGTGCTCGGCGCTATTGGCTTACATCACGGAGTCTTTGACTCAGCTAGACGGCCGCCCTCTCTGCTCCTAGGTTTCCGCTATATTATCGTGCCACAGTACTGTACTTGGTCACGCCCCCTTAATGAATTTTGATATCATCAAATCGTAATGTTGGCGGTAGGAAGAGAGTACGAAAGTGATTATCAGCCAGGTGACTCCGAAGGATCTGTGTTTATGTCCACGTAATATTTTGCAAGGTCAATGTTCCCATTAGCTTTATGGAAAAGGGACATCTCTTTGTTTGCTAATACCATTTTCTCCACCACACACCTTATATGTATGCATTTTCTGCATTGTTTGGCATATCCACCAATGAACATTTTTGCCATTATTTCACAGAACATAATTAGCTCTTGAAACGATTTACTGCTTGTTGTTTATCGCATTTATTTGGATGTAACCATTAGGTGTGCAGTTCATTTATATGAAAACATATTTCATAATTCTTTTAGTCGCAAAAATTAGGCATGGAAGGGAGAATTATCCGCGATGGAACTGTTTAGGGATATATCAGTTCCAGGGCTGATATCAATAAGAGACATGTTACTGGGTGATGCTGATGCCCTGTTCTGCATTCTAACACTAAGTGCACGTGGACAGACCTACTGAGACTATTCTGTACAGATCTGCTTGTGAGTTTGGCTGCTCTAAATTAAAATAAATAATATACATAAATGGTTACCCTGACTGTGATTAGGTAAACTTCTTGAGCGTTACTCTTTCGTTTAATTTACAGCATCAGCGGTTCATCATGAATAATTTCTCTGGCGTGTGCATGTCGCGTCATCATACTGACCATGATTTTGGGCTATCGTAGGCCGGTGCCGGTTCGGCTGCGTTGTTACCGCCAGCGTTTCACTTCTCTTGCGTGTGTGTTGCAGAATCTCGGAGCTGATTGAGCGGGAAACGGAGGAGTACCACAAGGCGGACCCCGATCCGTTTGATGACCGCCACCCAGGTGGGCCCAGAAGTTAGTTAGTTAGCCGCGTGTCGGTACGGAAGAGCGCGTGTGTCTTATGCCTGAGCTGCCTCATACGTAATAGCGAGCGTCTTGTCTGGAAAACGTGCGATCGCTTCAGTCAGCTCCACTGGGAGTGTATCCAGTGGATGGATATCCACCTGCGAGTGTTTCATTCAGTGTATAAATATCGATGCATTTAACATCCTAACAACAATGTCTAAAATCTCACAGGACTGATTTTAGCGTTAATGCCCGAAGTATCTCAGGATTCATCTTTACAGTAGCGCCTAAAACCTCAATATCCCTTTTTTTTCCCAATAGTGCTTTAAGTCTGACAGAATTAATGTTAACAGTAGTGCGTAAAACCTCACAGGATACGAGGCTGGATGATTCAGAGTTTGTTCATTTGGTCCTGTTTGCTGAAGGAAGGACTAGGGCTCTGGTAGCACTGTAGTTTGAGCTGAGGTGCTGGTTGTAGTGTAGTACGTGTCTGGTAGCGTTTATTACGAGGCTGGTGTTTGAGCTGAGATGCTGGTTGTAGTGTAGTACATGTATGGTAGTGTTTGTGACGTGGCTGGTGTTTGAGCTGAGGCTGGTAGCACTGTGTTATGTGTATGGTAGTGTTTATGACGAGGCTGGTGTGTGAGTTCCTGTTTCTGAGCTCTGGTTGTAGTGTAGTTTGTGTATGGTAGTGTTTATGACGAGGCTGGTGTTTGAGTTCCTGTTTCTGGGCTCTGGTTGTAGTGTAGTATGTGTCTGGTAGTGTTCATGAAGAGGCTGGTGTGTGAGTTCCTGTTTTGAGCTCTGGCCGTGTTGGTTCTGCTCATTCTGCACTCGTTCGCTCTTTCAGGAAGAGCCGACCCAGACTGCATGCTGGGACACCTGCTCAAGATTCTCTTCAAGAACGATGACTTCACCAACGCGGTAAGGCCCCCAGAGACTCGGGTGGTGTTCTGTCTGTCGAATGTGAGGGGAAAGCGAGCTGCCCTCCGTTCATCCGCCTTGAACAGGGAGCCAAGAGAACTGATCCCAAAACACCTGCTGCAATTAAACTTTAATGACTGCTGCAGCTCCTGCAGATTTTTGTGTACACAACATTGGATTCTCACTCAATTTGTGAAAGAAAGTGCTGCCTAGAGAGAATGAATCCTCTTCGGTACTGAGATCATTTATGCTTTGTACCTGCAGTTAGATGGTAGACGAATGACTAAATGGAAGTCAACCTTCTGAAACCCCAGATATTTTGGGGGGAAAATGATGAAATTGAACATACTTGCGCTTTTGTCTGACAGCTGTATGTTGTCATGGTTACAGGGGAGGTGTGTTTTATTTATTGGTGCGTGCTGAAAAGGCCCATTTAGGGTCTAGTCAGTCAGCACTGGCAAAGGGTACATTACACTACATTACATTACACTCTACTACATTACACTACATTCCATTACACTACGTTACACTACACTGCACTACATTACATTACACTACACTATATTACACTACATTACACTTTGCTACGTTACACTACACTATATTACATTACACTACATTCCATTACACTACACTACATTACACTACATTACATTACACTACATTGCACTACACTACACTGCACTACATTACATTACAGTACACTACATTACACTACATTATATTACAATACATTATAATTACAATTACTTAGCAGACTCTCTTATCCAGAACAGTTCAGAAAAGTGGGAGTATCAGTGTTAATCTCAGGAAGCCTTGTTTATAATGAGTGTAAAGTGAGCCAAACAAACCATGTATTAATATTGTCTGTATCTGTACACAGCCGTACCTGTAACCTTATTCCTAAAGCAAATCCCAAAATAAAGAGGTTAGTTTAAAGAGAGTCAGGGGAGCCATGGTGCAGTCTGAAGAGGTGAGTGTTCAGTCTGAGTCACAACATGGGCAAATGCTTAATTTTTTAGGTTACTCATTCATACCATGAAACCATGGTTACCACTGAATTGTTCAGGGGTGTTGTACCATCATAACCCAATGCCTGTAGCAGTGAGCGACCCTAAGCAGAAAAAATATAATGGGGGGGGGGGTGCTTGAGTATAGTGTTCAAATCTGTGATCATTGGTCAAAATATGAGTGTAAATTGTTGTGTTTTAAACATATAAATGAGTCATATCTGCCACCCCTGTACTAGTCTAGCCTGTATTATGCTGTTTGTATGGTCTTAATTCTGCACGAGTACAACACAACTCTTCCACAGAAAGTCAATCCACTCGTTTAGTCAATGGAAGTGGGATAAAGTTATGGCTGGTCTAGATTGTGAGCTAAATGCTTGTTCAGACCTGATGACTGAACGCCTGTCATATTTAGACAACATCAGTTTCATGCTCCTTAAACCAATTGGTGACTGTCTATCTGTGAATAGGGCCACTGTCTCTTTGTGGATAGGGCCACTTTCTCTCTGTGGATAGGGCCCCTTTCTCTCTGTGGATAGGGCCACTGTCTCTCTGTGGATAGGGCCCCTGTCTTTTTGTGGATAGTGCCACTTTCTCTCTGTGGATAGAGCCCCTGTCTCTCTGTGGATAGGGCCCCTGCCTCTCTGTGGATAGGGCCCCTGCCTCTCTGTGGATAGGGCCACTGCCTCTCTGTGGATAGGGCCCCTGTCTCTCTGTGGATGGGGCCACTGTCTCTCTGTGGATAGGGCCACTTTCTCTCTGTGGATAGGGCCCCTGCCTCTCTGTGGATAGGGCCCCTGTCTCTCTGTGGATGGGGCCCCTGTCTTTCTGTGGATAGGGCCCCTGCCTCTCTGTGGATGGTGGCCCTTGTCTCTCTGTGGATAGGGCCACTGTCTCTGGATAGGGCCACTCTTTCTCTGAATAAGGCCACTGTCTCTCTGTGGATAGGGCCCCTGCCTATCTGTGCATAGGGCCCCCGCCATTTTGAAAGATGCCCCCCTGCATTGGCATGGGGTGAAGAGAGTAGTTTAGGACCATTACATAATAATTTACGCTCCCCCCGCCTTCTAAGGTTATGTACGCCTCACTCCGCGCCGGGTAAATGTGTCCGGTGCATGAATAAAGGCTCTCCTCCCTCCCACAGCTCCTGAACACGTACGTGATGACGAGCAGAGAGCTGAACCTGAACACCGCCGCCTGCCGCCTCCTGCTGAACATCATGCCCGGCCTGGAGACGGCCGTGGTCTTCCAGGAGAAGGTGCGGCCGCTTCACTTCGTTTAGGGTTAGGGTTAGGGTGTCGCTTTCCCGTCTGACGTTATAGGACAGACAGACAGTGTCAGACGGTTTTGTGACGAGTTGTCCTTACTGTAGTACGTATGTGTGTTTTTGCAGAAATGATTTATTCAGGCTAAAACGATTTGACTCCTATTTCAGTTTGCCTTGATATGAAATTGGGTGTTTTTTTCATTTATAAAGGAAGAAACATTTCTGAAGTTAGCCTTTAACATAATTCATGCAGTGAGCTTATATGAATAACAGCTGGCTGACCTGGTAGAAAGGAAGCTTTATGGGGAGAAACAAGTGTCCTGAAATGGTGGCAAACTGAAGTCCGTAGTAACAGAGCTATCCAGCCGTTAGCTGCAGAGCTAGCGTACAGCGACTGGCTGTCCTGAGCAGTGCGCTGTGTGTGGTACGCCGTGGCTTCAGCTGCGCTTCCCCTCCCTGCCACAGGAGGGCGTGGTGGAGAAGCTGTTCAAGTGGGCGCAGGAGGCGGAGCAGCCGCTGCGCATCTACGCCACCGGCCTGCTGGCGGGAGCCATGGACAGCCAGGACATCGCCGCCAACTACCGCGAGGAGAACTCGCAGCTGGTCAGTCTGGGGCCGCCCTCGCCGCCGGGGAGTTAGGGGTGTGGACCTCACTGCAGGGGGGTTAGGGGTGTGGACCTCACCACCGGGGAGTTAGGGGTGTGGACCTCACCTCCGGGGAGTTAGGGGTGTGGACCTCACTGCAGGGGAGTTAGGGGTGTGGACCTCACTGCAGGGGAGTTAGGGGTGTGGACCTCACCGCCGGGGAGTTAGGGGTGTGGACCTCACCCACCGGGGAGTTAGGGGTGTGGACCTCACCACCGGGGAGTTAGGGGTGTGGACCTCACCACCGGGGAGTTAGGGGTGTGGACCTCACCACCGGGGAGTTAGGGGTGTGGACTTCACTGCAGGGGAGTTAGGGGTGTGGGCCTCACTGCAGAGGAGTTAGGGGTGTGGACCTCACAGTAGGGGAGTTAGGGGTGTGGACCTCACCGGGATTAGGGGTGTGGACCTCACCACCGGGGAGTTAGGGACCTCACTGCACTTCACTGCAGGGAGTTAGGGGTGTGGACCTCACCACCGGGGAGTTAGGGGTGTGGACCTCACCACAGGGAGTTAGGGGTGTGGGCCTCACTGCAGGGGAGTTAGGGGTGTGGACCTCACTGCAGGGGAGTTAGGGGTGTGGACCTCACCACCGGGAGTGGGACCTCACTGCAGGGGAGTTAGGGGGAGTTAGGGGTGTGGACCTCACTGCAGGGGAGTTAGGGGTGTGGGGACCTCACTGCAGGGGAGTTAGGGGTTAGCAGGGGAGTTAGGGGTGTGGGCCTCACTGCAGGGGAGTTAGGGGTGTGGGCCTCACTGCAGGGGAGTTAGGGGTGTGGACCTCACTGCAGGGGAGTTAGGGGTGTGGACCTCACTGCAGGGGAGTTAGGGGTGTGGACCTCACTGCAGGGGAGTTAGGGGTGTGGGCCTCTCATAATGGGACATAATTTCGGTTCTTGAGTCAACGATTCGATATTTCACAATATCGCAGTTTCTGCTACGATACAATCCAAAACGATCTGATATAGTAAAAAATGAGGCTTTAGCATGGTGCACAAGGCTACCTCTGGGTGGTATGGGCTTGGGTATAAAGTCAGTGCCTGGCTAGTAAGGGGCCACTCATCTGCTTTATTGATTGCAGGGTTTGAATTATGTCATGCGCTTTTAAAAAAAACATTTTTTACTCAGCGGCTCTAATGTTTGCAGGGTGAGTATCTTACTGTATGCACTTCCCAGCAGGGGGTTCACCAGTGGATGCTCTTTGTAGCAGTTTGAATGGGACTGAAGCATAGGCTGTTTCCAATCTATGATACCAATATTATTGCCATTTTTCATTGAGCCCTTGAAGGTCATTGCCAAGCCCTTGAAGGCGATTGCTACACTTGTTCACATGTGACCTGGTCCTTTTTTTTTTTTACCTCTTCAGTCGCTGGCATTATGTTTGTCTGCAGGATCCATTTAGCTAAACTGAAGATTACTGCTTGCAGTTAAGGATCTTGAAATGAATTATGGTGTTCTGAATGCTAGACTTGCGGCGGGTAAGAAAACACACTTCAGATAATTGCAAAGCCTCTTGCATGGCAACGTGACATTTCCAGAGGCTGTCATTGTGAACAGTTTCATTTTGTAAGTTTTTTATTTAAAATTCTGAGCATAATATTAGCTTTTATATCATGCCGGTGCTTATTTCTGTCTGCTCAGTGTATAAGAGTGTGCGTTCTTCCCTCCCAGTGAGTGTGCTTTAGCCTGGTGTGCTTTAGCCTAGCCAGGGTCTACTCAAGGGGCCACACTTGACCTTGTGATCTGATGCATTAGTTAGCTAGCTACCTCCTTACAAAATACATGCCAAACTAACCAAACTGCACCTTAACTACCCAAAATGTGGGTTCCCACATCACTGCCATTGTGTAGTGTACCTTTCCTGAGTAAAGAGCAGTGGGAATCTACATTAGCTGTTGTTAGCATTTAAAAGATACACCATACCAGTAGTTACCTGGCAGGCCAACATAAATTGTTTTACAATTTTAGCTTCTAACACTTTCGTTGAGTTAAATCCATCGTGGACAGAAACTGCAGGTATTGGAGTTTGAATGGCATGTTAGCTCTGTTTGGATTGTATCGATTGATTTATTAATAATATCGGTTAGTTTTGAACGCTGGTGAAAATGGTGGGAAGAAAGAAACTCTTTTGCCCGGTGTTCTGAAAATTTAGACTTCGAAAAGTGAGGGCAACATCTGCATCCTGCTGATCGGTTGTAGTTTTGTAGTCCCTCTCGTGTAGTAATCCGCCTCTCTCCATGGGTTGTAATGCTGATATCGGAAGCCGGTCCTCATCTTTCGGCCGCAAAGCAGACTTGGGTTGCGTGCGCCGCAGGAAATAGTTCCAACAAAAATAAGTTTAAACATAACTTTTTAAAGAATAATTGGGTAACGACACGTATACACTGCCTCAGTACAAGCTGCTTTGGAGTTTTCTGAAGTGTATTCTTCTGTGTAAGACCATGAGCCTCTAAACGGCCCTGTAGCAGCCATTATGTATCTGCCAGGTCGTCAGAAACTCGTATCTATAAAATATCCTGCAGTGCACCGGTCAACTGTCCGGGCCAGTTGAGAACACACACACACACACACACACACACAGTGTAATGATGTAGTGAGTGCATGTGTGTTAAAGGTGTACTGTCCAGGCCAGTTATAAACACACACACAGTGTAATGATGTAGTGAGTGCATGTGTGTTAAAGGTGTACTGTCCAGGCCAGTTGAGCAAACACACACACACACACACACACGCACGCACACACAGTGAAGTGATGTAGTGAGTGCATGTGTGTTAAAGGTGTACTGTCCGGGCCAGTTTAACACACACACACACACACAGACACACACACAGTGTAATGATGTAGTGAGTGCATGTGTGTTAAAGGTGTACTGTCCGGGCCAGTTAGCGCACACACACACACACATACACACACACACAGTGTAATGATGTAGTGAGTGCATGTGTGTTAAAGGTGTACTGTCCCTTTAAGAGCGCTGGGTTCCGCAGGTCCCTCTGATGCTGCGGCGCCTGCGGGAGCTGCTGGATAAGGACGCCAAGAGCCGGCCGGAGTTCAAGCGGCCCAGCCCCAGGAAGAGCGCCAGCGAGCCGCTGCTCCCGCTGGACGAGGAGGCGGTGGACGGGGGCTTCCCGATCGCCCCGTCGCCCCCGCACAACGACGCGGGCGGGAGGGCGGAGGAGGAGGAGGAGGAGGAGGGGGGGCGCGGGGAAGAGGAGGCCAACGAGGTCAGCAAACCCGACCCGGAGCCACTGCCCGAGCCGCTGCCCGAGCCGTCACTCAAAACGGGCTCCGCCCACAAGGCCGGAGGCCACACCTCCATCAAGCCGGCGGCGGAGCCCGTGTACCCAGAGGTGGGCGGGCCGGGCCGGCTGGAGGGCGGGGCCCCGGGCTGGAAGAAGACGGACAGGGAGGGCGAGCGCAAGGCCAAGCAGAAGCTGAACTTCTCGCTGCCCGAGCCCGAGCGCTCCTTCAGCGAGCTCTCCAACAGCAGCTGGTCCGAGACCAGCCCCTGGGTCATCGGCAACAACTACCACCTGTACCCGCTCACGCCCGCCATCGAGCAGCGGCTCATCCTGCAGTACCTCACCCCCCTGGGGGAGTACCAGGAGGTGAGCTCCCCGCCCCGCCTCCTTTCTCCTCTCCTTTACCTTTCAGGGCCTCCTTTCCCTCACACGTGGACTCATCTGTATTTGTCCCCTTTAAAGAGTAGGTTTTGTGGAATGTGTTTTCAAAATTCTGAGTCAGTGTTCTAGAACTTTGTTGCTTTCAGTCACCAGTAGTGATTGTGACATCAGCATTAGAATGTTCAGCTAGGAACAGTCTAATCACGTATGTGTGATCTCACACTTAGAGCGTTAATGAAGGTCCTATGCAAGAAGAGTGTGTATATTAAGAAAATGGCGGCACGCTGCTGTTCTGTTCTGTGAGCTAACCTGGCGAAGACCATGGCACACGCTACAGGGGGCTGGTAGCGGTGTGCTCGCTGGTTTCTCTCCTTAGCGCTCAGTGCGCTAGCATGTTTTTAACTCAGCGTTGAATAGCATACTCTGGCAAGCCATATAAACCTCTCTGTCATTGTGCCAAATGGTGAGATTATGAAGGACTGGCTGTGAAACGGTTTGAGGTTAGGAGCTGTCAGACGATACAGCCCAAGATACGATTCCTATCCCGATCGTTGGGTTCGCCATGCAGTATTCCCGCGATTCCATATGGAAGCAGAAAACAAACCAGGGTTTCCCCTGGAAAATAGTCCGTAGAGGGGGAAGTGCCTCAGAGTGTAAGCAGTGGTGGTGTGAAGCGGTGAGCCGTGGTGTTCACACAGTATAGCCTACGTCTCGCCTGGTGAACACATGACTACACCCTGCCAATTCTGTTAAATAGGAGACGTTTTTTGATAAGATTATGGAGTCTGAGGTGTGATATTTTCTCTAAGGTTTGTGGAGGCAGTCATCAACAATACTGGGGGGAGACCATGCAAATATATGCTGAATGAAGAAAAAGCACCTTTTAACTGAAGTTTTTTTTAAATTGAAAATTAAATATGAGGTGTAAGTTAAGCACTGCCATATCACAATTTTATGGAACAAAAACTAAATGTAATAACGGATACTGTATTTTTGTAAACATCAATTCTTTAATTAACAGCTACATTTAACAACCATCTGTGCATAATATACGTAGCCTGATGAGAAAAATCAAACCTAATAACATAATCGAATCAGCTTTGTTTTAGGTGGCAGTTTTAATCTGTGTTGCCATGATACAGTAAACTCCCGCACCCTGACCTGAACAGGACCACAGGGGAGGTGGATAAACCGGTAAAAATGAAAATGAGCAAGCCGGTCCCCCCCAATGTCAAAGTATGAATATGCAAAACCAAAGTCAAGGACACGGATATGGATATGGTACTGTTAATGTAGTATGCTCACAAAAAATGTGCCGCTTTGTTGATCTTCTGTTGGATAATCTGGTAGGTTGCTTATACAGGAGACGGTTATACAGGATTTTACTGTAATTTAATTTTGCGAAACACGATGCAGGGAAGTGTTTCATGTTGCCATTGTTTCTCATGGCAAAGATAATGCATTTGGAGTAAATTGAGTGAGATAATGAAACTATCTGTGAAACGTAGTGTGAGATGAAGCATTTAGAGTAAGTATCTGTGTAGTTATGCTAAACAGTAAGATCATAAAGATGTATCTGTGAGATTATAAATCTGGAATTAATGTCAGTATAATTATGCCCAACACTGTGTGATTAAATCCTTGTGTTGTTGTGCTAAACACTGAGAGATTGTGTTGGGGGTAAATCTCTAATTGTGCTAAATGCTGTTAGATTAAGCATTAGAAGTTGTTGATTGGCAGAGCAACCTTTTGGATCACCTTTATCAAAATGTACAACTCGCAACCAGATTAAATTAAGAAATTTATTAAATCAAAACAAATTATTCAACGTCTAAAGATCAAGGTTCAAACTGCCATGACAAACAATGGATGTTACAAACACAGACGGGTTACAGTCACAAGTATTGAATGAAAGAAAGTACCAAACCACAGCTTGTTTCTCCCAAGATAGTCCTAAGAAACAATATCAAACTCCAGGAATCAGAACTCAGCCAAGTATTTTAAAAAGCTAGGGCTGAAAATACAAAAACTTCAGATGAACACTAAAACTAAAACGTCAGATCCTGCACACACCAAACAGCACATAACACCACACCCAGACGCAAGGTTCAAATTCCCCAGGTAGGAACAGCAGGGACCAACCCTCAGTTAGCTGGCTGATGTTAAGCACCCAAAAACTCAAGCAAAGGAAAGCCCATTTTGCATTGCGCAAGAGGGGAGGGGATGGTGGAGAGAGACGAGGGGTGTGGCTACGCTGATCGCGTGAGGTGTAGAAGGGTGGGGTGTGGCTGCGCTGATCGCGTGAGGTGTAGAAGGGTGGGGTGTGGCTGCGCTGATCGCGTGAGGTGTAGAAGGGTGGGGTGTGGCTACGCTGATCGCGTGAGGTGTAGAAGGGTGGGGTGTGGGAGCGGGGTCAGACAAGGACTGTCTTATCTGAAAGATGACAAATGTGCGTGTTAAAGTTGCCTTCTGTTGTTGGAAGCAGGGCTAAGCTCTGATGTTATTATCAAAAGATTCATGGTTTTAATTTCTTTATAAGGACATGAAACATGAGGATGTCAGGAGGTAATCCAGCTCAGCCATTGATCACCCCTAAAACATGTTTGCTTCTGCTTCTAACACCAGAGGTGGTATTTGTAGACAAATAATCGTTAAATCCAGCAGCTGTAACCCCCACCTTCAGGCATAATATTTTCCATGTGACAAAACCAAATTGCAGAGTGTTGGTTTTTGCCTGAAACCAGACATAATGATTTTCAATTTGTGATTTAACTTAAATGTCACAGATTGTATTCAAACTTAAAATAAAAAAGAACATGATCCAGCACCCTCCACAACCCTGCTCAGGATAAGCGAGTGTAGATAATGGATGGATGGATGGGTGGATGGATGGAATTTGTGCAGCATTGTCTTCTCACTCTGATCTCTGGGTGTGCTCTGTCTTTGAGTAATGAAGTAATAAAACTTTTAAAGGAGAGAGCACTCCAGGACACCCCAGGTTTGTGTGCATTTGCAAGACTGTCAGTGCAATTGCCCCAAGAATGTGTCCTTCAATGTCTGTAGAGGGGAGAGTAGGGATAGAGAACAGACAGCATTCCTATGGAGACACAGGGCAAGTTTGCCAGATCAAATTATATTATTTCTTAAGGGTGATGTTCGACAGAGTAAATATCTGTTGTGCTAAATGGTGTGTGCGATTAAGTGTTAGCTGATGTTGCTGATGAGCATGTGATGCTGATGAGCATGTTGCTGATGAGCATGTTGCTGATGAGTGTGTTGGTGATGAGCGTGATGCTGATGAGCGTGTTGCTGATGAGCGTGTTGCTGATAAGCGTGTTGCTGATGAGCGTGTTGCTGATGAGTGTGATGCTGATAAGCATGTTGCTGATGAGTGTGTTGCTGATGAGCGTGATGGTGATGAGCGTGTTGCTGATGAGCGTGATGCTGATGAGTGTGATGCTGATAAGCATGTTGCTGATGAGCGTGTTGCTGATGAGTGTGATGCTGATGAGCGTGTTGCTGATGAGCATGTTGCTGATGAGTGTGATGCTGATGAGCGTGATGCTGATGAGTGTGATGCTGATGAGCATGTTGCTGATGAGCATGTTGCTGATGAGTGTGTTGGTGATGAGCGTGTTGCTGATAAGCATGTTGCTGATGAGCATGTTGCTGATGAGTGTGTTGGTGATGAGCGTGTTGCTGATAAGCATGTTGCTGATGAGCGTGATGCTGATAAGCATGATGCTGATGAGCTTGTTGCTGATGAGCATGTTGGTGATGAGCATGTTGCTGATGAGTGTGTTGCTGATAAGGGTGTTGCTGATAAGCGTGTTGGTGATAAGCGTGTTGCTGATAAGCGAGTTGCTGATGAGCATGTTGCTGATAAGCGTGTTGCTGATGAGTGTGTTGCTGATGAGCGTGTTGCTGATGAGCGTGTTGCTGATGAGTGTGATGCTGATGAGTGTGTTGCTGATAAGCGAGTTGCTGATGAGTGTGTTGCTGATAAGCGAGTTGCTGATGAGCATGTTGCTGATGAGTGTGTTGCTGATGAGCGTGTTGCTGATGAGCGTGTTGCTGATGAGTGTGATGCTGATGAGTGTGTTGCTGATAAGCGAGTTGCTGATGAGCATGTTGCTGATAAGCGAGTTGCTGATGAGTGTGTTGCTGATGAGCGTGTTGCTGATGAGTGTGTTGCTGATGAGCGTGTTGCTGATGAGTGTGTTGCTGATGAGTGTGTTGCTGATGAGCGTGTTGCTGATGAGTGTGTTGCTGATGAGCGTGTTGCTGATGAGTGTGATGCTGATAAGCGTGTTGCTGGTAAGCGTGTTGCTGATGAGTGTGATGCTGATAAGCGAGTTGCTGATAAGCTAGTTGCTGATAAGCGAGTTGCTGATGAGCATGTTGCTGATAAGCGTGTTGCTGATGAGCGTGATGCTGATGAGCGTGTTGCTGATAAGCGTGTTGCTGATGAGCGTGTTGCTGATGAGCGTGTTGCTGATGAGTGTGATGCTGATGAGTGTGTTGCTGATGAGCGTGTTGCTGATGAGTGTGTTGCTGATGAGCGTGTTGCTGATGAGTGTGATGCTGATAAGCGTGTTGCTGGTAAGCGTGTTGCTGATGAGTGTGTTGCTGGTAAGCGTGTTGCTGATGAGCATGTTGCTGATAAGCGTGTTGCTGATAAGCGTGTTGCTGATGAGCGTGTTGGTGATAAGCATGATGCTGATAAGCGTGCTGTTCCCTCTCCTGTCCTGTGTCCTGCAGCTGCTGGCCGTGTTCATGCAGATGGGAGCCAGAGAGCTGCTCATGCACTACATGGACCTGAAGCTTACCAATGACGTGCAGCTCACCTTTGAGGCCCTGAAGGTACGCCCGTACTTATCATCCTTTGGGGGTACGGCTGGTTACTTCGGTTTGTTGCGTGTGAGTGTGTCTGAGTGTGTGTGTGTGTGTGTGTGTGTGTGTGTGTGTGTTTGCGTGCGCAGTATGTTAGTTTCTCTGACGGTCTATTGCATGTGTGTGTTGTGTGTGTGTTTGTGTGCATGTTTGTGTGTGTGTGCATTATGTTGGTTTCTCTGACGGCCTGATGTGTGTGTGTCTACAGTATTTGGCCTCTCTGCTCCTGCATAAGAAGTTTGCGGCAGAGTTTGTTGCTCATGGAGGAGTGCAGAAGCTTCTGGAAATCCCCCGGCCCTCCATGGCAGCCACCGGAGTGTCCCTGTGCCTCTATTACCTGGCCTACAACCAGGACGCCATGGAGAGAGTGAGAAACACACACACACACGCATACACATGCTTATACGCACACTCACGCGCACTCACACACACACACGCACACACACCCTGTCCTGCAGTGTGTAGTAACGGATGTGTCTCCCCAGGTGTGTATGCTGCCCCACCTGGTGCTCAGTGAGCTGGTGGGGTACACACACACACACACACACACCCTGCAGTGTGCAGTAATGGTTGTGTCTCCCCAGGTGTGTATGCTGCCGCACCCGGTGCTCAGTGAACTGGTGGGCTACACACACACACACACCCTGCAGTGTGCAGTAATGGTTGTGTCTCCCCAGGTGTGTATGCTGCCGCACCCGGTGCTCAGTGAGCTGGTGGGGTAAACACACACACACACACACACACACACACACCCTGCAGTGTGTAGTAACGGATGTGTCTCCCCAGGTGTGTATGCTGCCGCACCCGGTGCTCAGTGAGCTGGTGGGGTAAACACACACACACACACACACACACACACACACACCCTGCAGTGTGTAGTAACGGATGTGTCTCCCCAGGTGTGTATGCTGCCGCACCCGGTGCTCAGTGAGCTGGTGGGCTACACGCTGTGGCTGCTGGAGTGCTCTCATGCCTCGGGGGGCTGCCACGCCACCATGTTCTTCTCCATCTCCTTCGCTTTCCGCGCCATCCTCGAGCTCTTCGACCGGCAGGACGGCCTGCGCCGGCTCGTCAACCTGGTGTGTGTTCACCTGCCCTCTCACAAGGCCCCACCCCCTTCTCTTTCACAAGGCTCCGCCCCCTGCTCTCTCACAAGGCCCCACCCCCTGCTCTTTCATAAGGCCCCGCCCCCTGACTGCCCTGCTCTCTCACAGGGCCCCGCCCCCTGCCCTTTCATAAGGCTCCGCCCCCTGACCGCCCTGCTCTCTCACAGGGCCCCACCCCCTTCTCTTTCACAAGGCTCCGCCCTCTGCTCTCTCACAAGGCCCCGCCCCCTGCCCTCTGCTCTCTCACAAGGCCCCGCCCCCTGCCCTCTCACACAGAGCCCCGCCCCCTGCCCTTTCACATGGCTCCACCCCCTGCTCTCTCAAAGGCCCTGCCCCCTGCCCACCCCTGCTCTTTCACCCCCTCCCCTTGCACTTTCACTTGGCTCCTCCCCCTACTCTTTCACATGGATCCACCCTCTGTCCCTTCCCCGTTCCTCCCTCATCTCGCCTGTGGCTACGTCTACACCTTGTTTACAGTTCATACAGTTCACCATGTAAACAGGTGGATAGTTACTGAAGCTAATCAGGATAAGAACCTTAGTACAAACGGCAGTGCCACACCTGGTAATGAAACCTGCAGCCTCTGAGTCCCTGGCCCGTTTGGCTGAGCCCTGCCCCGCCGGTGTGCCCTGCAGATCAGCACGCTGGAGATCCTGAACACGGAGGACCAGGGGGCGCTGCTGACGGACGACGAGATCTTCTCCAGCCGCCAGACGGCCAAGCACACCTGCATGGCCCTGCGCAGGTACTTCGAAGCCCACCTGGCCATCAAGGTGGAGCAGGTCAAGCAGTCCCTGCAGCGGTCAGAGGGGGGCGCCCCCGTCCACACGCAGCCCTATTACAAGGTGGGTGTGATGAGGTCATCTCAGCGTGCATTAAAATGCTCCTGGTTTCAGTGTTAAAGTAGTAAGTAGTAGAAGTAACCCTGCCCATGTCTATGACAGCTTCCTCTGAGCTTTGTCCTAATGGACAGTTAAAGGCTTTTAGCGCATTTACTGAGTGTGTGTGAAAGTGGCGTTAGCGTCTGGGGTCACACACTGTCCGGAGTGAGAGATCTCTCCAGCCTTAGAGCTTTTATGAGACTGATTTACCTCGAGCTTGAATCTGAGACCCCAGCCCAGCACCACAACCTGTCTCAGGCAGCCCCCCATCTCTCATTCGCTGCATTAAGAGGGC
The DNA here is from genome assembly GCA_025169545.1 of Anguilla japonica. Lineage (NCBI taxonomy): Eukaryota > Metazoa > Chordata > Actinopteri > Anguilliformes > Anguillidae > Anguilla > Anguilla japonica. The sequence continues at coordinate 1,496,688 of CM045895.1, forward strand.
TGTGTTCAGTTCCGCTTCAGTCAAGTCTGTTCAGTGTTCTCTAACATTTTAAAATGAACAAGTTGCAGTTGTTAAATTTCTTTTTAACTGACTGAATTGAGCCTTGTGATTAATTGTGTATATGTCTGTGTTTGTGTGTGTGTGTATATCTGTGTGCTTGTGTGTGTTTCTGCTTGTATGTATATCTGCGTGCACGTGTGTGTGTGCGTGTGCATATGTGTGTGTATGTGTATCTGTGTGTGTGTGTGTGTGTGTGTGTGTGTACCTGTTTGTGCACGCGCACAGGCCTGCTCCTACACCCACGAGCAGGTGGTGGAGATGATGGAGTTCCTGATTGAGTATGGCCCGGCCCGGCTGTACTGGGGCCCTGCTGAGGTCTTCCACAAGCTCTCCTGCATCCAGCTCCTGCTGCAGCTCATCTCCTTCGCCTGCGACTGGAGGACCTACTACGGCAGGTAGGGTCCCCCCTGCTGCCCACTGCTCCCCACTCTGCTCCCCCTGCTGTTCCCGACTGCTCCCCACTCTGCTCCCCCTGCTACTCCCCATCTGTTCCCCACTCTGCTCCCCCTGCTGCTCCCCATCTGTTCCCCACTCTGCTCCCCCTGCTGCTCCCCATCTGTTCCCCACTCTGCTCCCCCTGCTGCCCACTGCTCCCCACTCTGCTCCCCCTGCTGTTCCCGACTGCTCCCCACTCTGCTCCCCCTGCTGCTCCCCATCTGTTCCCACTCTGCTCCCCCTGCTGCTCCCCATCTGTTCACCACTCTGCTCCCCCTGCTCCCGACTGCTCCCCACTCTGTATCCTACTGCTTCCCTTCTGCTTCCCCCTCTGCTCCCCCTGCTGTTCCCGACTGCTCCCCACTCTGCTCCCCCTGCTGCTCCCCATCTGTTCCCCACTCTGCTCCCCCTCCTCCCGACTGCTCCCCACTCTGCATCCTACTGCTTCCCTGCTTCCCCCTCTGCTCCCCCTGCTGTTCCTGACTGCTCCCCACTCTGCTCCCCATCTGTTCCCCACTCTGCTCCCCCTGCTCCCGACTGCTCCCCACTCTGCATCCTACTGCTTCCCTTCTGCTTCCCCCTCTGCTCCCCCTGCTGTTCCCGACTGCTCCCCACTCTGCTCCCCATCTGTCCCCACTCTGCTCCCCCTGCTGCTCCCCATCTGTTCCCCTTGCTGTTCCTGACTGCTCCCCAGTCTGCCCCCCCTGCTGCTCCCCCGTCGCTCCTCCTACTGCTCCCCCTCAGAACCTGGTTCTGTCTGTCTGGTCTATATAACACTTCAGTGTAACTGTGTGTTGTAACTATACAAAGCTGTAGTAACTTTACTGCATAACTCTTGTCAGTGTAACTGTTCACTGCAACTCTAGTGGGTTTGACTGTTCAGTGCTAGTCTGTTCTGTGTAACTCTGTTTAGTGTAACTCTAGTCTGCGTAACTGTGTTTAGTGTAACTCTAGTCTGCGTAACTGTGTTTAGTGTAACTCTGGTCTGTGTAACTGTGTTCAGTGTAACTCTGGTCTGTGTAACTGTGTTCAGTGTAACTCTGGTCTGTGTAACTGTGTTCAGTGTAACTCTGGTCTGTGTAACTGTGTTCAGTGTAACTCTGGTCTGTGTAACTGTGTTCAGTGTAACTCCGGTCTGTGTAACTGTGTTCAGTGTAACTCTGGTCTGTGTAACTGTGTTCAGTGTAACTCTGGTCTGTGTAGCTCTGTTTAGTGTAACTCTGGTCTGTGTAACTGTGTTCAGTGTAACTCCGGTCTGTGTAACTGTGTTCAGTGTAACTCTGGTCTGTGTAACTGTGTTCAGTGTAACTCTGGTCTGTGTAGCTCTGTTTAGTGTAACTCTCCCCCCCCCCACCCGTCTCCCTGCAGGAGTGACACGGTGCGCTACGCCCTGGACATCCTGGCCATCCTCAGCGTGGTCCCCAAAACGCAGCTGCTCCTGGCCGAGGCCGTGGACGTGCTGGACGAGGGGGGCTCCACCGTCTGCACCGTGGGTCAGTCTCTGCGCCGGGACGTCCCCCCGGCGCACCCCCCCCCCCCCCCTTTAAAACCCCAACACCAATGGCCTCACACTGGCTCCAGCACAGCGGCCTGCTTCTTACGCACTGACTTTCAGCATCAGATAGTGTGGCTAGAGTCTGCTCCATTTCAGTTCTGTCAGGTCAGGAAACTAAATACATGTATCTAACGAACAGAATTTCTGCTCATGAACTAACATTTAAAGAATGAACGTATATAGTTTTTCAGTAAGTTGCTTTCGGTTTGTGTTCCAGATTGGCTGAAGGGAAATGGAGTTTGGCTGATAGTTTACTGATAGAGCCGCGGTGGTGGTTTAAGTAGCAGGCTGCTATGGGCACGGCTCTCACTGAGCATGCTCTAACCCTGCCGTGTGCTTTCTGTTATTTTTGCAGTTTGATAAATGAGTCGCTGAATTCTACCATCTTGGGACTGTTCATGCCTTAATTGAAAAATGTAATGCAGAGTGTTAAATCGCTGTGAGAGCAGGAAAACACCATAAAGTGCAGAACTGATGGAGATTTACACATTTCCACCTTTCCCCAGGGCAAGTTTGTGCTTGGTGGTACTACACGTTTGTGTTCCTGGAAGCAACACTTTTTTACTGGATGAAAAAAGTATCAGAGTTTTTTTCCAACTTTTTAAAAATCTGACTTTAAGGTTCACATTACACCCAACACAGTGTTCATGGGTTCACATTCCAACTCCCAGAGAGGCTGGAGCTCGTGAGGCTGGAGGGGTGAAATAAGTAAGGAGGGGCTTTAAGACCAGAGGGACTGAGAGACTGAGGGACAGAGATTGAGATTGAGGGAGTGAGAGATTGAGACTGAGGGATTGAGAGATTGAGACTGAGAGACTAAGTTTGAGGGATTGATGAGCTGAAGTCTTCCAGCAGTACAGCAGATTGAGGCTGACTCTTCCATCAGCCAAATAACTGCAGAAAAGATCTGTCCGCTGAGTTTATTTTTATCTCAAATACCCCAGAGCTATCAAAACTTACTCCCATCGAATATTACAGTTCCACATTTTTTTTTTTAAATCCATGAAGTGAATTGTTGAACCAACGAAACGATTTCCTCGTCAAATGATTCTTTCTTCCTGGCTTTTGAATAATTCAGCACACCATGTGAGCACAGTTTGGGGTGCAAATCTGATCTTGTTGAATTAATAACGGCATTTTCATCAGCAGAAGATGAAACGTGCACGTTTTGCAAACTAGACCTGGCAGCCTTTTTCTCTTCAGTCGATGTAAATGTTTCCGCAAGAATGGCTTCTGTTTGATGAAGCGTGAAAGAGCAGTTGGTTTTGCTTCATAGACACGTCTGTTGAGGGAGGGGAAAAAAAAAACAAATTCTATTTTTGTATGATTAATTTTTGCAGTTATTTTACTGCCAGTCCTCCCTGATTACCCACTTGATATTGTTGTTTTCTGAAATTCTAAATGAAATGGTTATGTATTAGGGATCAAAAAGTTAATCTGATCATGCAAGATGATTATAATTTTGGCACGGTGATTAGTCGCTATAGTAATTTTAGATGATGATCGTTTAGTTGGAGCGTCCATCAGTGATTGATCACTGCCAGCGTTTGGGGAGATGGCTGGAATTGCACAGCTGCAGATTAATGAGTTCACTTTTCTCAACATCATTATCGGTGTGAACGTTTTGGGATGGGGAGGCGTCTAACCGAATTTACTTCATAATAAAAAGCCAATCTAAGAAACTGTAAGACTGGAATGTCGCGGAGTATTGCTCTGATCCTTCATAGTGTCAGACTGTTCAGTGCCGTTTCAAAAGATTCACTTGCAATTTGTGCTGCTTGGTGCAGACCAGCTAAGAGTGCTATCCACCCTACTGTATATTAAAAACCGATTCACTTAAGTATTGATGCAAATTAGGTGACCGCCCAGCCATGTTCAAGTAGCCAACACAGTTGAAGATAACAGGAAGTGTATGTTTTTGGTTGTGAAACATGACGTTAAGTGTCTTACAACTATGACCACTATCATGGACATTGACAAGTTTGCATACCACGTGACTTTTCAAATTTGTAATTCTTTTCAAAGTTTGTTGTGAATATCACAGTGACCAGCTCCATAAACTGACAACAAAACTCCTATTTTCAGGAAACATAATGTATATTGCATGAAGCTATTCTGATATGAGCAATATGCCTAGCAATTTTACAGTTAGCTTGCATTGAAGAAGTAGGTTGATCTAGCAAGCCAGTTTTCAGATAAAAGACGCTGTTACTAATATTTTATGACAGACCGGTCTAAGATCTTCCCAGACCAAGTCTTAGAGGGTCAAGAACCAAAGTCCAGACCAAGACCATGTTTAAGTTTAAGACCGTGTGGTCAGGACTTGCATACACACCTGTATAATAGGAGGAGCTGTGTGTGTGTGATATAGATAATCATGCAGATGATATTAATAGCAGCAGTGACACAGGTCATCAGGAAATGATGCATGTTGTTTGTTTAAATCTGTTCTGCTCGTGGGTTGTTCCCTCCTGGGCAGGAATGAGCATCATCTTGGGCGTGGCGGAGGGCGAGGTGTTCGTCAACGACGCGGAGATCCAGAAGTCGGCCCTGCAGGTGGTGATCAACTGCGTGTGCGCGCCGGACAAGCGCGTCTCCAGCATCGGCAAGTTCATCGCCGGCACGCCCCGCCGCAGGCTGCCGCAGCCCGCCAAGGCCAGCGAGAACGTCCTCACCAAGATGTGGAACGTGGTGCAGTCCAACAACGGCATCAAGGTGCTGCTGTCGCTGCTGACGGTCAAGATGCCCATCACGGACGCGGACCAGATCCGGGCGCTGGCCTGCAAGGCGCTGGTGGGGCTGTCGCGCAGCGGCGCCGTGCGGCAGATCATCAGCAAGCTGCCGCTGTTCAGCAGCGGCCAGATCCAGCAGCTGATGAAGGAGCCGCTGCTGCAGGACAAGCGCAGCGAGCACGTCAAGTTCTGCCGCTACGCCGCCGAGCTCATCGAGCGCGTGTCGGGCAAGCCGCTGCTGGTGGGCACCGACGTGTCGCTGGCGCGGCTGCAGCGCGCCAACGTGGTGGCGCAGTCCCGCATCTCCTTCCCCGAGAAGGAGCTGCTGCTGCTCATCCGCAACCACCTGGTGGCCAAGGGGCTGCAGGACACGGCCAACGCGCTCACCAAGGAGGCCGACCTGCCCATGGCCCACCTCTGCCACGCCCCCTCGCCGTCCTTCGCCGCCGCCGCCGCCGTCGTCGCCGTGCCCGCCGGCTCCCCCGGGGCGGTGCTCCCCCGCACCCCCCGGCTGGCCAACGGGGTGGCGGCTCGCCTGGGCGGGGCGCACACGCTGTCCCCGCTGGGCCACGCCCAGCCCCGCCCCCTGCCCGCGCAGGCCCCGCCCCCGGCCCCTCCCCTTCCCCCCTCGGCGTCGGCGGGGGCCCCCCCGCACGGCTCGCCGCTGATCGGGCGCATCATGTTCACGCGGGAGCGCCCCCCGCCCCCCCCCTGCGGGCACGGCGGGAAGCGCCCGCGCGTCCTGCGGCAGAAGTCGGACCACGGCGCCTTCATCCAGAGCCCCGCCATGAAGAAGCAGCTGGACCGCCACCTGCCCTCGCCGCCCGCGCTCGACGGCATCATCACCGAGTACCTGCGCGAGCAGCACGCCCGCTGCAAGAACCCCGTGGCCACCTGCCCGCCCTTCTCCCTCTTCACCCCCCACCAGTGCCCCGAGTCCAAGCAGCGGCGCCAGGCCCCCACCAGCTTCCCCTCCCGCCTCACCCGCCGCGTGCTCTTCCCCAAGTACGGGGGCGTGGACGGGGGCTGCTTCGACCGACACCTCATATTCAGCAGGTAACCGCAGCCCTCTCCGGCCGGACGGGCGACACTGACATCTACAGGCAGGGATGTGTAACTGCACGCAATGCAGGACCGTGCACAGAATGTACACACGGCCTGAAAATGTGATCGTTCAAACTGTGATTGGCACAAGACCAAACTTCTCCTTTTTAGATGTGAATAACATTCGAAAGCATCCCAGTAGATCCCGGGCAAATTTTTTTAATAAGCAAAATGTATAATTGCATGAAAGAATATGGTAAAAATGTTTCTTTTAAAGTTGCCAATAGTCTCCAGGAATCTGATTCAGGAATGACCCCCTATTCCCACAGGGCTCCTACACAGGATGTCAGTTTGTTGATTCTGTTTAAGACAGCGCCGATTGAATGTCAAAATGGCCGTTCTGTTTACGGTCAATATATACTTTTTTTAATAAAGGGGAGAGGCTGCTGTCTTTAGTGTTCCTGCCTTTATTCAGACCGATGAAAGCAGAGAGGGAAATGGGAGGAAACGCGTATGGCCCAGAGTCCGCTGCCCTGCAGGCTGCACCTCTCGTTTCGCCTCAGTTTTATCATTATTTTATGATGTAGAAAATTTGTGACAACTGCTGTACCTGCCGCGGCCTGTCCCTTGGGCAACGCGTGAGAGAATTTCGCAGGGTTCTGCGGTGCTCCCATTGTAAACGTGCATTTTCTCCACTGACTATAAATGCACTATTACAGTCTCTCAGTGATGTGTGCAACGTGATAAATCATTTGGGACGCATTAAAGCGCTCCTGAATGACTGAACTGAAAGGTCAGCGCAGAGCCCTGTTCTGAGCCGAGTTCTGTGCCCCCCCCCCCCCCCCCCCCCCCCCCCCCCCCCCCCCCCCCCAGGTTCCGGCCCATCTCGCTGTTTCGCGAGGCGGAGGAGGACGAGAGCGGGTTCATGTGCTGCGCGTTCTCAGCCCGGGAGCGGTTCCTCATGCTGGGCACCTGCACGGGTCTGCTCAAGCTGTACAACATCTTCACCGGCCAGGAGGAGGCCAGCTACAGCTGCCACAACTCGGCCATCACGCACCTGGAGCCATCTCGGGTTAGGCTCCGCCCCCGCTTCCTCTCCCCGCTCTTATACTGCCCCCCCCAGAGGTCTGGGTGGGCTCCCCCCCTCTTCCTGGAGAGTCGCCGCTCTTACTGGGGTCCCCCCCCGGTCCCCCCCAGAGCTGTCTCGGGTTAGCCCTGGGGTCCCCAGCCCTGGTCACTCTTACACAGCCGCAGGGTCTGCTGGGGTCCCCAGCCCTGGTCCTGGAGAGCCGCAGGGTCTGCTGGGGTCCCCAGCCCTGGTCCTGGAGAGCCACAGGGTCTGCTGGGGTCCCCAGCCCTGGTCCTGGAGAGCCACAGGCTCTGATTGGATGTAGCTGTGTGTTTGACTCCTCCCTCTCTCTGGCGTAGTCCTGTGTTTTGACTCCTCCCTCTGATTGGATGTAGCTGTGTGTTTGACTCCTCCCTCTCTCTGATGTAGCCCTGTGTTTTGACTCCTCCCTCTGATTGGATGTAGCTGTGTGTTTGACTCCTCCCTCTCTCTGACGTAGCCCTGTGTATTGACTGCTCCTTCTCTCTGATGTAGCCCTTTGTGTTTGACTCCTCCCTCTCTCTGACGCAGGACGGCTCCCTGCTGCTGACCTCGGCCTCGTGGAGCTACCCCCTGTCCGCCCTGTGGGGCATGCAGTCCGTCTTCATCATGAAGTGAGTGCGGCGTCCCGGACCCCTGACTGCCTAAAATCACCCCCCCCCCCCCCCCCCCCCCCCCCTTCACACACTCTGCTTAGACCCCTGTCTGCCTAAAACCCCCCCCCCCCCCCCCACACACACTGCCTGGACCCCTGTCTGCCTAATACCACCCCCCCACACACACTGTCTGGACCCCTGTCTGCCTAATACCACCCCCCCCCCCTCACACACACTGCCTGGACCCCTGTCTGCCTAATACCACCCCCCCCCCCCACACACACACTCCCTGGACCCCTCTCTGCCTAATACCACCCCCCCCCCCCCCCCCACACACACTGCCTGGACCCCTGTCTGCCTAAAACCCCCCCCCCCCCCCCCCCCCCCCACACACTCTGCCTGGACCCCTGTCTGCCTAATACACCACCCCCACCTCCCACCCCCACACCGCCTGGACCGCTCTGTGCCCCCTCTGCATGAGGAACACAAGGAGTCTGTTTCCCAGCTTTGCCGCTTCGAGGCTCAGGACCTTTCTCAGCTCTTCTATTCAGTACTCTGTCCCACTGAAAACAGTTCTGTGATGAGCGGTTTTCTCTCCTTTTTCAGGCATTCCTTTTTAGACGACCATTACGTGGAGTTCAGCAAACTGTCCCAGGACAGGGTCATCGGCACCAAGGAGCACATAGCTCACGTGAGTCTTCCCAACGTGATTTTAGTTGTGTAAACTCCTTTTCAGATCTTCCGCATTTCTGATCAGCTAATTCTGTCTACACAATAACGTTTGTGATTGGATAAGGCCAAGTGTATGTGTTTTGCTGCATTGCTTTTCCAAAAATTAGTATTATAGTGTGCTTTATTTGCATACTTTTCAGATATATGACATCCAGACCGGCCAGAAGACCCTCACCCTCAACAACCCCGGCCTGGCCAACAACTACAAGCGGAACTGCGCGACCTTTAACCCCACGGACGACCTGGTGCTGAACGACGGGGTGATGTGGGACGTGCGCTCTGCCCAGGCCATACACAAGTTTGACAAGTTCAACATGAACATCAGCGGCGTCTTCCACCCCAACGGGCTGGAAGTCATCATCAACACAGAGATCGTATCCTGCCTTAAACTAGCAGTTCATTAGGGGCCAAGTTAGATGTGCTATCGAGAGTGTGCTATCACTGCTGTTTGACTAGTCATGAGAGATCAAGCTAATCAAAGGGTTGCAGTGTGAACGGATTGTTCAGGATCATGTGGTTAGTCGGTATCATAGACTAATCATTAGGGGTCAGGGGGTTACAGTGTCATAAACTCATCATTGGGAGTCAAGCGGCAGAGATATCTTTCTGCATCCAACTCGCACGATATTGTTCATTGGTCCCAGTGTGAATGTTGATTTTTTGATTGGTCCCAGCATAAATGGTCCTGGTGTTTGATTGGTTCAGCATGAATGTCCTATTGTTTGATTGGTTCCAGTGTGAATGTCCTGTTGTTTGATTGGTCCCAGTGTGAATGTTCCTGGTATTTGATTGGTTTCAGTGTGAATGTTCTTGTATTTGACTGGTTCCAGTTCACATTACTGGTGCTGCTCATTCTGTGCTGCAATTTGTTGCGTTCCTTAGTTTGAGTGTCAGTGGGACCTGCGAACCTATCATCTCCTCCACACCGTGCCTGCCCTGGACCAGTGCAGATCGTCTTCAACAACAATGGCACCGTCATTTATGGAGGTAAGGCCCAGGGGTGGATGAGGGCAGCGGGACCTATTATTGGTGTTGAGCAGGGCTGCCCAACCCTGTTCCTGGAGATGTACTGCACTGGACGTTTTCACTCCAACCCTAACAAAGGACACCTTATTCAACAGCTAGAGAGCTCATTGAGAGGCTAAATCGGTCGGTATGCCAAATAGGCCTACAGGATGGTAGATCTCCAGGAACAGGGTTGGGCAGCTCTAGTCTTCATGCTAAGGTCACTGATATTAATTCTTTAAGGTGCTGGCTGTCTGGAATACAAGGTGAATTTGTTTTGAAGACCTGTCTGTGGTGTAGTTTTTCCAGTGAGAACAAATTGGCACAGCTTGCCTTTGTAAGAAAGGCTTGAGTTGCTGATGCCAGGTTTAGTCTTAAATGGGAGGGTATGGGTTGCTGATGCCAGATCAGATTCTGAACCAGGAAGCCAGTGCCAGTGATGATTTAGGCATGGCTTGCTCAGTGCAGAGTTGGGTCTGAATGAGTAAGGCATGTCCAGCCGATGGCAGAAACCTCTGAACAGCGGTAAACTGTGGTGGCTTTTCTGTTCCCAGCCATGTTGCAGGCCGACGATGAGGACGACATAATGGATCAGCAGATGAAGAGTCCGTTTGGCTCCTCCTTCAGGACCTTTGATGCCACGGACTACAAACCCATCGGTGAGGGTAGTCTGCTGTCTTGTCTTCTCCAGAGGGACTGGTGGGGGCTCAGGCTAGCATTCTGGCCCCGTGCTAAACTATCTAATTCAGCTAATCGACTAAAAGCTAAAATGGAACAAGATGAATTCCTGATATCAGGATGGAAGTAACTCACCACTGGTCAGTTCACGTTGGAGCAGCCCCCATACGTGAGGTCTGGCTGTGTAACCCACCATGTCACCAGTAGGGCGGCGCTCTACATCAAGTCAAGCCTAAACGCCCTCATCAGACCTGGTGGTCATATGGCAGGAAATGGCGCAGGTTTGCTGAAATCCAGGAGCGCATAAGCCTTGATCAGTATTTAAGACCCAGGTTAGTCATGTTGGCTTCACTTTAGGAAACGTGCATGAAGCATCTTCTGTTTTCCCACCCGCAGCTACAATCGATGTAAAACGGAACATCTTCGACCTCTGCACAGACACCAAAGACTGCTACCTGGCAGTTATTGAGGTAAGGTTTATCTGTTCTTTCAGCAGGGACAGTAACTATAGCTGAAACATGTGTTCTAATTAAGCTGCTGGATGGATCCTCCTCTTAAGGCTCTGTTCTAGTGCATGGATGGGCCTTATAGTCCAGTATCTTTTAAGGCTCTGTTCCAGTGTGTGGATGGGCCCCATGGTCTGGTATCTGTTAAGGCCCTGTTCCAGTGTGTGGATGGGCCCCATGGTCTGGTATCTGTTAAGGCACTGTTCCAGTGTGTGGATGGATGGGTCCTATGGTCTGGTATCTGTTAAGGCTTTGTTCCTATGTTTAGATGGGCCCCATAGACTGGGATCGCTCTCTCACTCTGTCTCTCTCTCCCCCTCTCTCCCTCTCCCTCTCTCTCTCTCTCTCTCTCTCTGTCTTTCTGTACAGAACCAGGACTCCATCAACATGGACACGGTGTGCCGTCTGTACGAGGTGGGACGGCAGCGCCTGGCCGAGGAGGAGGAGGACGAGGAAGATCAGGTGACAGTCATAGCGCAGACTCTTCAGGCCCTCTAGATACTCAGGCCCTGCGTCCCATTCGCCATTCTCTTATGACATCACGTTCCCACCGGACACATTGAAAGCTCGTTATTAATGTTATTACAGCCAGTTCGCCATATGGAGTGATTTGGGAAGGCAGATTAACTGGACAGAATGGGCCTTGGGCATTAGCTCATAAATTTGAGGTGTTGGGTTCAGAGCGTAGAAGCCCCGTTGTTATTCAACACCGTTGTGACTGTGGCCCCCTCATCTCCGGCAGGACGACGAGGACCAGGATGATGAGGACGACGAAGACGACGACGACTCGGACGATGACCTTGACGACATGGACACGGACCCCCTCCTGGCTGAGCTGGAGAATGAGAATGGTGGCGAGGAAGAGGAGGAGGACGGCGAGCACGACTTCTCCCCCTCCGACGACGAAGAGGTGGCCCGCCTGCTGGAGGCTGATGGCGAGGAAGATGAGGAGGACGACGACGACGACGATGATGACGACGATGATTCCGACGACAACGAGGAAGATGCTGAGCTCATCCTGGAGAACAGTGAGTACAGGCTGCAGAAATGTATACTTTTGCGGGGGGGTCAGCAGAACTATAATGGTGAAGGAACTGGGCTTGCATCAAAGAGGTTACGGGTTCAATTTGAGCAAAGAACTAAAGCTGAATTGCCTCAGGAAATGTCCAGATGTGTAAAAACATATAATGTAAAAATGTTAGCTGCAAGTATGATGTAATATCAGGTGTTCTGTGTTGGAGTGCATCCAAGTTGTTTGAAGAACAGGAACTCTAAGGTGTGAGAATAGTCACTGACTCTCCTGTAGTACTGTGTGGCCTGTCGGGTATAGAATAGTCACTGACTCTCCTGTAGTACTGTGTGGCCTGTAGGGTATAAAATAGTCATTGACTCTCCTGTAGTACTGTGTGGCCTGTAGGGTATAAAATAGTCACTGACTCTCCTGTCGGACTGTGTGGCCTGTAGGGTATAGAATAGTCACTGACTCTCCTGTAGTACTGTGTGGCCTGTAGGGTATAGAACAGTCACTGACTATCCTGTAGTACTATGTGGCCTGTAGGGTATAGAATAGTCACTGACTCTCCTGTAGTATACTATGTGGCCTGTAGGGTATAGAATAGTCACTGACTCTCCTGTAGTACTGTGTGGCCTGTAGGGTATAGAATAGGCACTGACTGTCCTGTAGTACTATGTGGCCTGTAGGGTATAGAATAGTCACTGACTCTCCTGTAGTACTATGTGGCCTGTAGGGTATAGAATAGTCACTGACTCTCCTGTAGTACTGTGTGGCCTGCAGGGTGTAAAATAGTCACTGGCTGCCCTGTAGTTCTCTGTAGTCTGTGTGTTGTAAAATAGTCACTGGCTATCCTGTAGTACTGTGTGGTCTGTAGGGTATAGAATAGTCACTGATTCTCCTGTAGTACTGTGTGGTCTGTAGGGTATAGAATAGTCACTAACTCTCCTGTAGTACTGTGTGGTCTGTAGGGTATAGTATAGTCACTAACTCTCCTGTAGTACTGTGTGGCCTGTAGGGTATAGAATAGACACTGACTCTCCTGTAGTAGTGTGTGGCCTGCAGGGTGTAAAATAGTCAATGGCTGCCCTGTAGAACTTTGTAGTCTGTGTGTTGTAAAATAGTCACTGGTTATCCTGTATTACTGTGTGGTCTGTAGGGTATAGAATAGCAACTGACTCTCCTGTAGTACCGTGTGCAGCCTGTAGAGTGTAAAATAGTCACTGGTTATCCTGTAGTACTGTGTGGTCTGTAGGGTAGAAAATAGGCACTGGCTCTCCTGTAGTACTGCGTGGTCTGTAAGGTGTAAAATAGTCACTGACTGCCCTGTAGTACTCTGTGTGTTGTAAAATAGTTAGGGATGCACCGATGTGAAAAAACATTCTGGGCCAATACCCCCGTGTAAACAACACAATTGGCCAATACTGGGAATGGTAATTTTCAGTAATTTCACAGATTGAGTGATTGCATAATGTGCTTTTTTCCAAAGTTCCAAAGATGGGGACGAATCTGTTTTTTAGAAAGCATCTCGGCCGAGCAGCACCACTCGTATAGAAAATGCGAATACACATAACACACATCAAGTTTTTCCATTATAAAAACGTCTTCGTGCTTAGCCTGTTTTGTCAAGAAACACAGACAGTCAGTGTCAGATATGACACAAAGAATTTTATTTTCAGCTCACAAATGATGTGTGTCCACAAAATCAATATACAATGACTGAATACTCAGTTCTGATTGACTGGGACGTTTGTATTGAAGTAGCTATGAGGTAGCACTTGAAAAAGTTTGATCGCTGTTCTAAATTAATTCTGACTCAAATAAACTGGAAATTTGTAAGAGCTAGCAAGCCAAACATACTTGCAACAGTGCCAGCTTGATGTCCATAGTTATTACTTACCTACGTTTTGAGTATACAGTGAGCTCCAGCATCGAGGACAAAACCATATTTTTTCTTGATTTGGCTCTGTACTCTATAATTTTAGATTTGTAACAAACAATTCATATGTGGTTAAAGTGCAGTTTCTCTGCTTTTATTAATGGGTATTTTTGTACACTTTGGTTTCACCCTGTAGAAATAACAGCACTTTGTAAACATAGTCCCCCATTTCAGGGTGCCATAATGTTTTGTACCAATGGCTTCGCAGGTGTTTCTGATTAGCCTGGTGTGCTCAATTGCTTCTTCAGTGCAAGTACAGTGAGCTTCCGGTATCTAGTCATGATGTTGATTGCCTTTGGAGTCTGTTATTGGCATTTGTCAACATGAGGACCAGTGTTGTGCCAATGAGAAGTCAAGGAAGCGGCTACGAAATTTGGTAGAAAGCAGAGACATAAGCCAAACCTTAGGCTTATCAAAATCAACTGTTTGGAACACCATTAAGAAGAAAGAGAGGACTGGTGAGCTCAGTAATCGCAAAGGGCCTGGTAGTCCAAGAAAGACCTCACCATAATGAAGAAAAGTCCCCAAACACTTGTCCTATTCATTCTCCTGCTGCTATCAGCAGTTTCAGCAACAAAATGTAAGACAAGTGAGCCAGCTCATGTAGCTGCTATGCATGCCCAAACTTCCACCCCCACCATGCTTCACAGATAAGGGGGGTTGCGTGCTTTGGATCTTGGGCAGTTTCCTTTCGCCTCCACACTTGGCTCTTGCCATCACTGATGCAAGTGAATTTTCATCTCATCCACAAGTCCTTTTTCCAGAACTCTTTTGGCTCTTTTAGGTACTTCTCGGCAAACTTAAACCTGACCGTCTCGTTTTTGCGGTTGACTAGTGGTTTGCATCATGGTGTTGCCTCTGCTGTTCTGTTCAAGTCTTCTCCAGGCAGTAGTCACTGACACATCCACGCCTGCCCCCGAGGAGTGTTTATGATCTGTCCGACAGGTGTGTCTCTATTATTGTGAGAAATCTTCAGTCATGAACTGTAGAGTTCTTCCTTGGCCTACCAGCCCCTTTGCGATTACTGAGCTCACCAGTGCTGTTTCTTCTTAATGATGTTCTGAACAGTTGACTTTGGTAAACCTGAGGTGTTTAGCATAATCTGTGCACTGCGCCAATAAAATTTATCTTATTGTCCTGATTGCAGCCAGTGATGCAAACAGCAGTCAATTCTCATAGTCAACCCATGTATCAATGCAACCCTAAAAATAATCATGGACTGTAGCTGGAACACTGGTCTCAAGACAGTAAATCCATGTTATTGAATGAAAGGGCTGAATGTTTATTTAAAGATAGTGAGTGAGTGAGATACTAGAGAGAGAGCGCGAGTGAGGGAGTGTAGACTGGTTGCACTCATGCACACTGGTGGGAACACAGGAAACGATTTGTTTTTGTCTTTGCAGCAGACAGTTCAGACAACTCGGACCTGGAGGACGACATCATCCTGTCCCTGAACGAGTGAACAGGACCGGACGTAACCAGGACGACACGGGGGACCCCCGAGACCCCGCTTCCCCAGGAGGGAGGGGGGTGGGGGGGGCAGAGGGTCCTGCGGGCTGACGCTCCCGGCGGAAGCGGAACTGACATTAGCATCTTGAGCGGGTGGAAGGCAGAGAGCGACGCGCACCCACGCGCACTGAACACGCGGGGGTCTGAGAGGGAGGCGTGCGCGGGACGGCTCCACCCCCCCCCCAGGCGCGGGGGCCGCTGGGGCTTTTTGGGAGCAGCCCCCCCACGGGCCAGCCCCAGCACGCGCGGACCCCAGCGCACCTGTATTATAGCGTTTCTTAAAAACAAAAAAAGGCTTAGTTTTTTATGACATTATGAGTGGCTTTGTCAGCGTTTGAGCAGAAGGTCTCCAGCGGGGGGGGGGGGAAGTGAATGTACACGTAATATATATTTCTTTGAGTTTCATTAAAATGTGTTTGTGAACCGCTTTCTGTGGGACCCACGGTCTGTGACAGTCTTCGCTTCTGGCGCCTGCGGTCCGTCCGTTTCGCGGTAACGGCGAGGGGAGGCGTGCGTCTGGCGGAAAACACGGCGTCCGCGAGCCTCGATCGTTCAGCGCGAGCTCTGGCCCTCACTGACACGCGCTTCAGAGCCCAGGGACTGCTGGGTAAAGCGTGCGCCTCGCCTGGATTTTTGGGTCTAAACTGGTCGCTGATGAAGACGATGGACTCTCCAGGACTAGGTGTGATGGGCCGTGCTGAAGAGAGGGGTATTTGTCCGCCATGAACCGAGCACACGCACGTAACGCTGCTGGTTTCTGATTGCCGTCGGATGAGCGAGACGTGTCACTTCCTGTAGCTGAAGCTACGCCCCATTTTGGCTCCTCCGGTCCCCGCCTTCTCCTGCTACGTGGTTTCCTGTTTGCAGTCGTGGTGCGCCACACCGCCATATCGCTATACAGCGGCCGTTGGACATCTCAGGATTTTACAGCACGTTTTCACGTCAGAACAGAAGTGTTAAAAAGAAAAAAACTGCTCTTTTATATTTTAGCATTTCAAATTTTCTTACAAACACGTCCACCGGTAATTATTCAATGAAGTTCCCTGATAATGAAGCTGCTCGGGTGAGTCAGTGAGCGTTTCTCACAGTGGGAACACTGGAGGGCCAGTGAGTCAGTGAGCGTTTCTCACAGTGGGGAACACTGGAGGGCCAGGGTGAGTCAGTGAGCGTTTCTCACAGTGGGGAACACTGGAGGGCCAGGGTGAGTCAGCGAGCGTTTCTCACTGTGGGGCCACTCGAGGGCCAGTGAGTCAGTGAGTGTTTCTCACAGTGGGGAACACTGGAGGGCCAGGGTGAGTCAGTGAGCGTTTCTCACTGTGGGGACACTCGAGGGCCAGGGTGAGTCAGTGAGCGTTTCTCACAGTGGGGAACACTGGAGGGCCGGTGCATTGGATGGCTTGGTTTGTGGCACACATTTCATTTATTATAGCAAAAACTCCGATGTCATGTTATGATTATAAAATGAGTTTAAAAATGCAGTTATTACAAGAGATCATTTCCAATAAAATGCCTTAATCAGCTGACACCTTGGAGTCCAGGTTTTGCATGTTTTAATTTGACTTTTACTGACAGTATTATTTAAATGAACGTAAAACACCAGACCTAATCTGTAATTGCTCATGTGTTCACAAATCCAAGGGGCCAGTAGGGGTCAGTATTAGACCGTTAATTGTAACAGAAATAATTGGGGGGCTGCAGAATTATTTTTTTTGGCTTTTTGGTGACTTTCTGAGTTAAGTGGAGATACTCATTAAAATTTAAGTTTTGACAAAGGGAATACTAGCTTGTGGAGAAAGTGTGTTGGAGTGCAAGTCTTAATTTTCACAAATAGTTCTCTTCTTGTCTTGAGAGGATATGCTTGTTTTGACTTTTTAATTAGAGATTTTATAAAAGCCACAAATGTAAAGGTATTGAAAATGGCAAATGTACAACCTGTATCTAATCTATTTTTACTATAAAAAATAAAAAAAATAAAAATGTTTTCTTTATGCTAGTTTTTTTTCTTTCTTGTAAGTCCATTAACACTGGACAATATGTCGCGTATGTGCCTTTTGACCTGCAAGAATCAAAATGAGTGTAATGAACTGCAATACCAGTGTAGACCAGCCAGATGGCGCCATTTGATTTCGGAAAAGCTTGGTGGAAAGACTGCATGGATGAATCACCTTGTTTACAGTGACTGAAGTTTCATCACACAGAGACAGTCCACCAATCAAGAGTGGTGATTCTGAGTCTGGGGGAAAAAATATCTACACCCTAATTTTTTTTTTGACCGATGACGGGAAACACGATTTTTTTTGTGCTACAATTCCTATTTCAGTTTAGAGTTTGTGTCCACAGGTTTCCTGTTTGGTCCCTGTCCCTCACACATCCTCAGCAGCTTTATTTTCCCTTTCTATCCCTGCCCTGAGGTGTATGCTGTCTGTTTTGGTTCAGTGTGCAGCCTGCAGCTTATCCACGGGGCTGCTGGGTGGCTTGTCCTCTTCAGGCACTGTTGGAGTGTACGGATGGGCCCCGCGGTCTGGTTTTAAACCTGGACTGTACCGGCGCCAGCTGTGGTCGGCAGCCCCGCGGGGTGGCACACAGTTGGGCGCTTGTGTCGTCCAGAGAGCGAACGGGTTCAGGCAGCTGGCATGACTCTCGTGCGTTTGTGATGCCCACTGGTTGATTGGGCGCTCATGATCCACCTGTTGACCTGTATGCAAAGAGTCTTCCTCCAGCTTGTGTCTGTGTGAGCCAGACTGGTAGACCGTGGTGTGATAAGAAGTGCCACTTGGTGATGTTTGACCACCATGCACCTTGCTCCTGCCGAAAGGCTGAAGCCAAGCAGGTGTGGGCTTGGTTAGTACCTGGATGGGAGACCACCTGGGAAAAGCAGGTTGATCCTAGAAGTGGTGTTGGTGGGCCACTAGGGGGTGATTTTCTGTCTGGTCTCACAAATCCCCAATGCCCTAGTGCAGTTATGGGGACACTCTGCTGTTGGAGTTGCTGTCTTTCAGATGAGATATTAAACTCCGGTCCTGACTCACTGGTCATTAAAGATCCCATGACAATTATAGCAAAGAGCAAGGAGGTTTCCCGGGGTCCTGGTTAAATTCCCACGCTAGCTCTCTCCACCTAATCATCCCCTGATTTCACTGGCTACAGAATCGTTCTCTCCCTCTCTATCTCAGCTGATGTGTGGTGAGCATTCTGGTGCGAAATGGCTGCCATGCCTCATCCAGGTGGGTGCTAAATGTCAGTGGTGGTTGAGGAGTTTCCCCCTCATCACTGTAAAGTGCTTTGAGTGTGAGAGAAGCGCTATATAAATAGACACCCTTACTATAATAGTAAATTGGGGCAAAAAGGGGGAGAAGCATGAAATGTCAATGTAAGATTCCTGTATGTTACGATTGGACAGAATTACCTGGTGTTTTAGGTACCTGGTGTTTTAGGTGTCCTGTGTTACCACTGGACGAGTGCCCTTTGTTTCAGATGGGCCACAAACCCCAAATATGTGTAGTAGGAATACAGTACTACACTGCCTACACACCATCGTTATATCGCTTCAAACGCCTCTTTCCGTTTCCTGTGGGTGGCCTGACTCGGTCAGTCCTGTCATTTATCACAAGTCCTCTGCATCAGCTTCATACCCTGCATTGAGGTAAGTGTGGGGTTGTGCTTCATACCCTGCATTGAGGTAAGTGTGGGGTTGTGCTTCATACCCTGCATTGAGGTAAGTGTGGGATTGTGCTTCATACCCTGCATTGAGGTAAGTGTGGGATTGTGTTTCATACTCTGCATTGAGGTAAGTGTGGGATTGTGCTTCATACCCTGTATTGAGGTAAGTGTGGGATTGTGTTTCATACCCTGCATTGAGGTAAGTGTGGGGTTGTGCTTCATACCCTGCATTGAGGTAAGTGTGGGATTGTGTTTCATACTCTGCATTGAGGTAAGTGTGGGGTTGTGCTTCATACCCTGCATTGAGGTAAGTGTGGGATTGTGTTTCATACCCTGCATTGAGGTAAGTGTGGGGTTGTGCTTCATACCCTGCATTGAGGTAAGTGTGGGGTTGTGCTTCATACCCTGCATTGAGGTAAGTGTGGGATTGTGCTTCATACTCTGCATTGAGGTAAGTGTGGGGTTGTGCATTGAGGTAAGTGTGGGGTTGTGCATGGAGGTAAGTGTGGGGTTGTGCATTGAGGTAAGTGTGGGGTTGCCATGGCTGCCTGGTCCGCGCTGGCCGACGTGTGGAATTAAAGAGACGCGAGCGCTGACCCGCCCGCCTGCTGTCACTGCGTAACGCCCAGGGCTGCGTAACCGGCTCTGGTGGGGCGCGCGGGAGAGAGGGAGGGAGGGAGGAGAGAGAGAGAGAGAGAGAGAGAGAGAGAGGAGGGAGGGGAGAGGGAGAGAGGGAGGGGGAGAGGGAGAGGTGTCGGAGTCCATGTGGACCCCCTCAGCGGGGTGGGTAATGGGGTTTTACCTGGCTCGAGAGGCTGTTGACTATATTCACCTGGTTGAACGACGCAGTTCCCTGAGAGGGTGCAGAGAATGCTTTCGTGTGGTGACGGGCGGGGAGACGGGCGGGGAGACGTAATGGGAAAAGGAAATCGCTTTTCTCCCAGCGCGTCGCCGGCAGTTCCATTCTGCCTCCTCACACGGAGGAAATGAGAGCGGAGTCCGCGCGGACCTCAGCCGCCGCCGCCGCCGCCGCCGCGGAGCTGGAGGGCTATTCCTGTCCACCGCCGGCCGTCTGCATGTTTTACAGGGTTTTAAACGGGTTTTGCCTTTCGCGTTGCGCACGGTTGTCATTCCCACTTCTCACAGAAGAGGGCAATCGTTCTCACTGCAAAATAAATACATAAATAAACATTCACCTGCACTGTGCTTGGAATTGGGAAAATAGCTGGATCTGTTGTTGGTCCGTGATTTGAAGCAATCCGATCATTTTGAATGATGAAAACAGAATTAGATTTTGGCAGAATGGCAGATTAACTCCCCTTTTCGACGACTAATAATGTATATGACTTTAGAACGTTCTCAGCTTAAGAATAACAGTCGCCATAAAATAATACAAACAAAAGCACTAAATCACTAATATTTGGCTCCAAAAAATACTACTAGCCTACTTTATTGTTAGTCTACTACAAACAATAGGCTACAGGACACGCTGAAAACAGCCTTAATGTATGCTTTCCATGTAGTAGCCTACAGTGGGGTGAGCCCAATGAACACTGTTCCACTCAGCTCCTGTCCCCTCAGGTAGGGGGCGCTGTCAAGCACAGTTCGGGTCACACAGTCCCTTCTTACCTCTCACCCTAATTGCCCGATCACTGGTTCTAATCAGTGACCGTGACACGTGGGGGTGACCGCATCTGGGAAATGTGGGAACCGGAAAAGATCTTTCTACGAGAAAACGTTCACTCTGAATGCCACGTCTCTCCAGTAGCGCCGATGCGCCCGGTAAGATGCCTTATCAAAGGCGAGGCCCACCTTTCAATCTGTTTCCATCTAATGGCTATTCATCTGAGCTGAAGGCAGCAGTTAACTGGACCATAAACTGATATTGTGACTGATAGATATAGTCTATAGGCTGCAATTCTGTGTGAGCGTACACCAAATTACAATTTCAGACGGCCTACTCGTTCCAGCGGGTAGCCTATTGTCTTACAGGCTCACAATGCACTGCCTGAACCAGCTCAGCACTGTTATTAACCTTCAGCAGAGTGCGAGCAGGTTGCCCGTTGCGTCACCATGGTTACCTCCTGTTCGGAGTGTTTATTCAATTCTCTTAAACTCTTTGTTCGCGCTTCCTGAAAATCATCCTCAAATCACCAAAACAATATTAAATAAATACAGTTTTAAAAGTTATAAAATGGGTTGCATCATGTGGGTTCCCGTAACGACCGTGAGAAGATATGCTCCTGCTCGTTAATACGCGGAGTAGCCAAGGCTGTATTTCGGAGCATGTGAAGGTTGCGCTTTGTTTTGTGGAGAGGCTGTTTGGGCTTGTGTGATGGAGAACGACCATGTCAGCGCGAGTGTACAAGGGGGAAACCCGCACAGGCATCGGCGGAACACACGCTGCACGGCTCTGATTCCTTTCTTTTAAATGCTCCTGCGCCGAAATGAATAGCGTGGAGCGCGGATCCCGGACGGCCCCTGTCTGTCCCTCTTCATCGCGAGCAGGGGTGACAGGGCCACGGGTTGCTGGCGCCCGCGTCTCGCAGACGATGAAACGAACGCCTCTGCAGGCAGGAGGGGAGGGGCTGCGCTCCGCGCTCCGTCCGCGCAGGAAGCGAACGAAAAGCCGTTAAAATGTCCGCAAACACAACGCCAAACAATGTCGTCATTCACCATCAGCTGGACGGCCTTCCAGTCGTACCTTCAATCGCGCACGCACGGATGAGCGAGCTGAACTCAGGATAAATGAAGGACCGGGCATGGCTGCACTCTTCCAAAATCATAGATGAGAATAATGTGATGAGAACAAACACACGTTTCCTAACTGGGGGGAAATGAGGCCTTTGCTTTCTTTCCCCGCCGCGTTCCTTGGTTTAATCTTCAGTCCTTCCTCTCTTGTCATGACTCAGCGGTGGTGGGCACAGTAACTAATTCCCACAGGAGACAGATTGGCTTGGGGCACCAACCAAGAGTGCTGTGTGCCAGGGCAATCCTCCCAGTCTACAACTGCGTATGATAGTGAACCCTCTGCCCATACGAAAGAAGACAGATGAAGAGATTATCTGAATATATTAAATGGATTGGGCTGTAGTGATGTCTGTTTTATCGGGGATTAAATGATTATGCACAGCACTTCATACTATATAACTAACTAGGGACAGTGTAGTGTGTGCTATAAGAACTCTGGTAGCTCCATGGATTGTTACAGAGTACAGAGTGTTCACTAAGTGTTTCAAATCACAAATCAGCCCATTGCCTGTTGGTCTCCATCATAAGAGGTTCGTTAAATAATTAAGAGAGGAGGTTGGTATGAAGTCCAGAACACACATGCACTCACCTGCGCAGATACCCACGCATGCACTCACCTGCGCAGACACCCACGCATTCACTCACCTGCGCAGATACCACGCATGCACTCACCTGCGCAGATACGCACGCATGCACTCACCTGCGCAGACACCCACGCATGCACTCACCTGCGCAGATACCCACGCATGCACTCACCTGCGCAGATACCCACGCATGCACTCACCTGCGCAGATACCCACGCATGCATTCACCTGCACAGACACCCACGCATGTACTCACCTGCGCAGACACCCACGCATGCACTCACCTGCACAGACACCCACGCATCACTCACCTGCGCAGACACCCATGCATGCACTCACCTGCTCAGGTACCCACACCCGCACGTGCTCTCACCTGCGCAGGCACTCACGCATGCACTCACCTGCTCAGGCACACTCCCATGCATTCACCTGCGCAGACACATACTGTACACTCACCTGCACAGACACCCATACATGCACTCACCTGTGCAGACACATACTGTACACTCACCTGCGCAGACACCCATACATGCACTCACCTGCGCAGACACATACTGTACACTCACCAGCGCAGACACCCATGCATGCACTCACCTGCGCAGACACATACTGTACACACACCTGCACAGACACCCATACATGCACTCACCTGTGCAGACACATACTGTACACTCACCTGCGCAGACACCCATACATGCACTCACCTGCGCAGACACATACTGTACACTCACCAGCGCAGACACCCATGCATGCACTCACCTGCGCAAACACATACTGTACACTCACCTGCACAGACACATACTGTACACACACCTGCACAGACACATATTGTACACTCACCTGCACAGACACACATGCATGCTCTCGACTGCTCAGACACACACAGAGAGCTTGTGGAGATCCGCATGGGGGTTCAGCCAGGGGATGTGGTTTTAGGTGCCTGACAGGACAAGGGCAGAGGATCCAGGAGCTGCATGGACAGGGTGGCAGCACAGGGATTGTGGGTCACTGAGCAAAACTGGGCTCATCAACAACAAGCAGACCACATTCACCAACAACAGGCAGACCACATTCACTGACAACCAACAGGCAGACCACATTCACCAGAAACAGGCAGACCACATTCACTGACAACCAACAGGCAGACCACATTCACTGACAAGCAACAGGCAGACCACATTCACCAGAAACAGACAGACCACATTCACCAGAAACAGGCAGACCACATTCACCAGAAACAGGCAGATCACATTCACCAGAAACATGCAGACCACATTCACTGACAACCAACAGGCAGACCACATTCACCAGAAACATGCAGACCACATTCACTGACAACCAACAGGCAGACCACATTCACCAGAAACAGACAGACCACATTCACCAGAAACATGCAGACCACATTCACTGACAACCAACAGGCAGATCACATTCACCAGAAACAGGCAGATCACGTTCACCAGAAACAGACAGACCACATTCACCAGAAACAGGCAGACCACATTCATGCGTTCATGCCAGTTCATCTCCTAAATGGAAAGCTACTCTAAGGCTGGGAGTATACTGGATAAGAAGGCTTTGATTTCAAAGTCCTTTTAGTTTAGCGCTGCAAAAAAGAAAGATGGTATGATCATCCGCTCAATCAGACAAAGAGACAGGATGCAGCCAACGCAGTCACCCATGTGATGTTTTAGACCAATTACATCTCGGCCAGTTCGGCCAGCTGGGATGTGCACGCTGCGGTGGCCAAAGTCAACGCAGAAGTTTTTTCTCCACAAACATTTCCACATCTTGCCAGAGCAAATATACTCCCACTCTAAAGTGGATGAGATGAGGTCTGATTATTTCCGAGTTGGATACAGATGTCCCTTGTCAGTATGATCTGTTGGTTCTTATGGCCTCGGCCTATCGCTACAGGAAATAGCAGTGATTATATATAGCAAGCTGGCTCCACTGGAAACAGAATTAGCCCACAGGGCCTGAATAGCTCTTCGGAGCACAGCACTAAGCCTTTGCTAACAAGGCTCGATTCCCAGCCAGTACACATCTGGGAGGAGAGAACTTTCAAAAGCACAACGGGACAGCAGCTACTTTCCTACGCACAGTGGTGTCTGCCATCGGACTTCAGAATCAAACACCGCAGCAGCCCGTAGCCCACTGAACTCTGGGAAAGACCCGCGCCATACCGCGTACGAAAACTCGCGATGTGCCACTCAGACCTAACGTCAGATGACAGCGGGGTAATTTCTGCTTCAGAATCCCAGTTCTCCACCTCAAGAGAAAAAAACCTCCTGGCCAGCGAAGAGCGGCGTGTGAGCCTGGCAGCCGGCCAATCGCAGCGCTGCTGTGTGGGCAGGAAGGAGCCGCATGCAGTGGGCGCACGGGTAGCGGGTGGCTGGCTGGGCGTGGGAGTCCGCTCCGGGGCGGGTCACGGCCAGGCGGCGGGGTCCAGCGTTTTCGGTTCGCGGCCTCCGCACCCTGCCTGCGTGGAGAGCCCGTAGGCCAGCAGGACGGCTCTGGAGAACGTCAGGCCGTCAGCAGCATGCCAGAGCCCGTTCTGAGACTTGGCAGCAGCAGCTAAAAAGCTGTTAGCTTTTACAGGTGTTTGTGTTGGACCTGCAGTACGCAGCGACAGTCGTCATGGCAAGCAACGGAGAGCAGAAGGTCTCTGCTCAGGGATTCTCTGCGCTGAGATGCTGGAGGCTGTTGTGAGCTGAAATTAGGAGGCGCGTTTGTCTTATTTGCTGCTGCAGATACAGAGAGTTTGAAGAAGAAAGCCGGCCAGGTGAACAGCAGAAAGGATGAAAGCCGGACAGGTGAACAGCAGAACGGAGGAAAGCCGGCCATGAACAGCAGAGCGGAGGAAAGCCAGCCAGGTGAACAGCAGAGCGGAGGAAAGCCGGCCAGGTGAGCAGCAGAACGGACAGCTGGGGGAGGTGCTGGGGGTGATCTCCTGGCCGTCACCGCTGGCTCCTCAGCTCCAGCCCGGTGAGGTGAGGCCCAAGAGGCCAGAGAGGCCTCTGAGCCAGCGGTCGCTCTCCACATGATTTCGTTTGTTTCAGCTGATCGATTGTTGTTCGGTTAATTAAACGAACACTCCGTGCCAGTCGGCAGTTAATTCCCTTTATTTTAATTGGATCTCCTGTGGCTGGGATACACGCTCAGTTTAAGAGCAGCATCTCCCCATTTCCTGTCCACAGGCAGACCCCGCCCATTTTCTCTGCTGCAATTTGACATACATGCGAGCCGTTACATCAGTCAATATGCTAACCTTATAGCCTATTGAAAAGTTTGTATTAAAAACATTCAGGGGAAAAATATGCGCAGGTGTCACTGTCCTAAGTCTCTGGTCTTGTTACATCATACACACCAGCAAACATTAGTGTTTTTACATTTCTGTGGCTTTTATATTATTGAAAATCTTCTGTATTGTTTTTCTTCTCTTTCATTTTGTTTTAAAACGTAGTCAAGACTGTGAAATGCACTTTTAAAAAATGATGGCTTGACTGAAATATCACTGCTGACATCAATAACTGTAATATTTATTTTTTAAACAATAATTGAATTCATAGATAGTTACTGTCATTGTACAAAGCAAAAAAGCATTCTGATGAAATAATAAGGATAAAAATAAAGGCATAATATATGATTTTTGCAGCTTCACCATATAGAATAAGTTTAAGTAGCTAAAATAAAGCACGGGAGCTTTTGATCTCACTTTGTCATTTCTTCATGCTTTACTTTTGTGTGAAACTTCCTGTTTTTCTGTCTCCTGTAACTCATGACAGATCTCCCTCTTTATGTCATATTTGGCACACATAACTCATACACCATAGATGTGTGTAAATCGTTTTTTATTTTTTACAGTGCGATTCATCATTTATTCAGTTTTCACCTGTTTATGATGAACTTTTAATTTGATTGAACTCTGGTTTGACGCATTTATTGTTCATTGTGTCTACATCCAAGTATCTGGTATTTTTTGGTGTTAATTAACTAGCTGTAATTTGAGATATTCATCAAACAGACTGTAGATGTGCGCAAGCTTCCCTCTGTGCCACTACATCCCTGACCACACCCAGTTACACTCACATGTTAAAAGGCAATGCCTGATGATGTAAAAGGTGCTTCGCACATAGACGTGTAACATTTCATTTTCTACACAAAAGGCTCTTCTGTAATTTATATCAGCATTCACTCGTTCAAGTAATAGCTGCCTGAATCTGCCAAAATGAGGCCACAGAATGCACTTTTGGCTGTGACTCAAAGTCACTTTGGGGTTCAAACCTCGGAGCTTAGTGGTTTCTAAAGACTCGAGTTCTATATGAAGTTACGCTGCTGTTGAGTTCTGTCAGTGTTGCTGTATAAGAATTGTACAGAATTGTAGAATGTCTATTATTTAGCTGGACTTTTTACAATTTCAGCTGTGTTCTAAGTGAGTTTATTGCTGTGCAGTCACTCACTCTGGGACATACTTCTTGGTTCCAACTGTTTCAGACCCAAAAACGAGTTCTTTATTTGGAACTTTCCCTCAGTAATGAACCGTCTTTCCTGTTTACTCTAATTATGTCAACAGATGCTTACACACTACAAATGAAGTGAGTTTTTTTTAACACGTGTGTAGTAAACCTTGAAAATGAATTCCCACATCATGGGTTAATTTACCAGCCTGCAGATGAGAAAGTGTGCATAACGGCTGGCATCGTTAAGGCTGGAGTCCTGGGGCACAGAAAGCACAGAGCGGGCACAGTCACAGGCCTGCCCCAGCAGAGCGGTGCCCCTTCTTCAGGTAAAAGATGTGACTGGGCACGCCAGCGCGCACACACGCGTGTGGACTCCTCGCCGCTGTGCGCCACTGCGTTTACGTCCCGGGCACATTTAGCCCGGGGCTGCCCGCGCTAGCCTGCGCGAGTACAGCACGCTAGGCCCCGGTGCGTTAGCATGCCAGGTGTGCGCTGGGGGGGGGGGTACCAACAAATGAGAGCGACTGACCCGCAGCAGTCAGCCCCGCCCCCTGTGAGCGTATTTCCCTCGCAGGAACTCTGGGATATGTGTTGTAGAGGAATGGTGGGGGGCGCCAGGGACTACGAGGAGGAATGCAGCCGAGCTTCGTCCTGCAGGTCTAGAGTGTGGATCGCCAAACGCAGCCACACCCTCCACTACAAACCCCACAGCGGTGGTCAAGCCCCGGGCTGGATGCAGTGACAGACGGGTCACTGCATCCTCTGGTGAACGGGTGTCCAACTCCAGTCCTGGAGGGCCGCAGTGTCTGCAGGTTTAACTCCAGTCCAGGAGGGGGCAAAGTGTCTGCGAGTTTAACTCCAGTCCTGGAGGGCCACAGGGTCTGCAGGTTTAACTCCAGTCCTGGAGGGCCGCAGTGTCTGCGGGTTTAACACCAGTCCTGTAGGGCCGCAGTGTCTGCGGGTTTAACTCCAGTCCTGGAGGGCCGCAGTGTCTGCGGGTTTAACTCCAGTCCTGGAGGGCTGCAGTGTCTGCAGGTTTAACTCCAGACCTGGAGGGCCACAGTGTCTGCTGGCTTTGGGTTTGTCTCAGCACAAGTCATTAATTGAAGTCAGTGATAGGCTAAAGAGTCCACACACCTTGTTCTCAAGAGCTTAACTGGCTGCCGATTGAAAGGAAACTACAAATCCCAGCAGACACGGTGGCTCTTCAGGACTGGAGTATGACACCCCTGCTCTAGCATGTACTGTAGGTTAATGGTGAGCATAGGTGAGTTGAATGGTCTGTATGCATTCTTCTGTTCTTTTAACTTAAACCTCCACAGACTTCATAGTCCTGTGTAATCTGTGTTGTAGTATTTTCTCTACATTAAAGGACAATAAAAACGTGGTATGTGAGAGGCCACAGTTAGTGTAGGGTCTGCAACCCTGGTCCTGGTGAGCTGCTTGGTCTGCTGGTTTTTGTCATTACTCAGCACTTAATTGCTAAATATATTATGTGGTTTATCTGCCTCAGTTGGGGTTTACGTTCTAACTGGTTGCTGAACAAACCCACCCAACCTTGGAGCTCCACAGGACCAGGCCTCAGACCCCTGGTCTGGTGAAATCCACTATAGCTCTTGTGAGGGAGTCGAGGGGCAGGAGACAAAAACTTCTGTTCACCCAGGTTTATTTACAGGAGACATGCTTCAAACCCAGAACTGGTGCAAAATATGCACAGGTGACGAGACGACAAAATATATATACAACAAATACCAAAAACAAAAACAAGTAAACAAAATAACAGTAGGCTATGCCTAGTAGGCCCTGCTCGTTTGAATAAGCTGCGTGGCTAGCATAACCACTTAGCACACACAGAACATAATCACCCCAGGAGGACTTTTCCTCTGGCTTATATAGCCCAAGCCCCTCCCCCAGCAATTCTATTACAAAAAAATAAAGTTTCTTCCCTTTATCATTATTTCTTATTTTACCGATACATTTCAAGAACAAACAATAAATAAATACTATCCATAAACCAATGAATGAGAATAACAAACTGCCCATTACAGAAAACAAAAGCAATGCATACATCCTCCCCCTTTATTTATTTATTTACATGATGTGTCCCAAACACCCCCATGAAAAAGCCCTATGGTACGGCTCGCGCTTCCTTGGAGGACTTCCAGCAAAACCGGCTGCAGGTTTGGTTGGCGTTGGCTAGCTTTTAATATAATACAAAATAAAACAATGTTTAATATGAATGTCACCTTTAACCTTGAATAATTTCACTTTTGTCCACAAATTACGAGTAATTTACTACAAACAAGTGTACCGCTACCAATTTCATTTCACAGAAATTTCGCTCGTTTTTTAAAAAGTATTTTAAAATATTTTAAACTCGCGGTAAAACGAACATTGTTTAGTTTCCGCTTTTACCATATATTTCCGTTCACATTAATTTACAATTCACCTTCATAACACACAAAACAATGGTAAGTACATTTTTCCCTCCTTCCCTCACGTTACTTTATATGGTTGTTATGTTGCGCGCAATTAAAAGAACATGAACAGGGGTTTTAAATGCATTCAACCATGTGCGCATGCTTAAAACTGTAAATGTCCACAGTTCATGGTTTCACTCCATGACGGTCCTGTTACTCAAATCATGGCTCTCAAGGTCCAAGAACTGCTGGTTTTCCACCCTCCCTTTACCTGGGAGTCAACTGTGAACACAGTCTGGCCTGTCAAGTAGCAATAACTGTTCCGTTAATAACCTCGGGGAAAAGAATACCAGGACCGGATTTGAGGTCCAGATTTGAGTGTCCATGCCCTAGAGCAGTGGTCTCCAACCCTGGTCCTGGAGAGCTACAGGGTCTGCTGGTTTTCATAGTGACTCTGCGCTTCATGAATCAATTAGAGCAGTTGATTACACAGTTAACTCAAATCACCTGGTGTCTTGGGTCTCAATTGGGTGCTGATTTTAAGGTGAAAACAAAAACCAGCAGACCCTGTAGCTCTCCAGGACCAGGGTTGGAGACCACTGCCCTAGAGGGTGGAACAGTGGTATGTGCTCATGCTTTGCTGGTGTTCCGTTTGACCTTCCATTTAAATAATCAAGGCAGCTAATTACACAGTTAACCCTCCTCACTTGGTTTCTTGGGTCTTACTAGCTGATTTTCATATGGAAGCAAGGGCCAGTTTACCCTGAGTTTCTCCAAGGACAGGTGAATATTACTGTTCTGTAAGCATCCTGAGATAATTAATAAACCATCAAAGGGGAACAGCCTTGGCTAGAACTGTGAATTTCAGCCTGCCTTTGTGCGTATGTGTGAGTCAGTGTGTGTCATAGGGGACAAGGTAAGCTGTTTGTTTATCACAGGGATTGATTTATTAAGTTTCACCATATTTTTGCAGTCTGTGCATGAACCCTCTCTGGCCCCTACCTGTGGAATCCAAAGAGGTGCGACGATCTTTTTCTGATTTGGAAAGAAATGCTGCCAGTCTGCGAGCAGTTTGCAGGCTAACAATTCACTTATGGCCAAATTCATTCCTAAGCTAGAATGCAAATACCAGACTGCAACTGTACACTGCATGCACAGTCCAGTTTGTGGGTTCCCATTGATGCGATGTGTGTCCAACAACATCCAATAGGCAGAACGTGCACACCAAGCTGAAAAGAAGCTGGACAAAGAAGCAGCTTACTGCTGCATAAGGGCTTCAGTGTTATTTGGGGACCTATTGTTCCGGGGTACAGCAGCCCCTGTGAAAGTGGCATGCGGCCTCTGGAGCGCGCTCAGTTTGCGCTGTATCGCATGGGCTGCACCAACACACAAACCCCCATTCATGGGCCCCATTGGGAAAGAGCAGCAGTAGCATCATTACTTCATTGATCTCCAGAATGGGAATTTGCCTTCATCACCAGGCACTGCGGCATTGACATTTAGACAGTACGCGTCATATTTAAAGACAACATGAATAAAAGGATGGAAAGAAACAGGACAGAGACTGTGGAGGGATAGATGCCATAGAGGGCCAATGAAACACTGCGGTTACTGTAGAGAGGTGTTCAGCAGCCACGTGTCACTGACAGCAGATGGAGTCGTATTTTCGTTAAGGAACTTCACTGCTGATAGAAAAGATGAATGCCTGAACCTTTCAGCTGAACACTTTGGCATAATTAAGCTGTTAGGAACAAAGGGGCTTTTGTGTAGTGTTAGGGACTGCTGAAGCGATGGCCTTGGTTATTAAGACTCATGCCTGTTTTTTCTTCATTCTCAAACTTTAAACGGCAGCCAGTGAGTTCAGGCCCTTCCAATTAGGGTAATTGGTAGGCACTGATCATGGACTAACTGAAACTGTCTGGTTTATGGGCTTTGGACAAAGGCAAACGTGCAAACACGGACACAGACTTGCAGAAGGCAGAAATCTGGCCTAAAATGACCCCTAGTAGTCTGTAAGTCTATATTTAAATATTTTTCTTAGAGTAAAGGTTTTTCCAACAAATAAAAACGCATGTCCTTTCATAAAAGCAGTTATTGATGGCTAGCGGACTGCTAAATTTAGAACCGGATAAACTGAACTGTTTTCAGATCAGTTAATTAGAATGAGGTTAGAACTAAGTAACAGCCATATAGCTAGCCTGAATCACATAAAAATGCCGTTGCCACAGCGTGTAAGATAATTATTAAGGTAGAAGATGGGAGTTCGACCGATGGAGGTTAAGCACGACCAAAAATAACAGCCTGCTCAAATTAAGTGTTATTTAACAGAAACGACCCACCGGATGTGCATTTGCATGAATCAAACGCATTAGCCTAATTTCGTTCCTGTTTTTTTATGTATGCCCAATCAATCCTCTCCTTCCAGTGTAATCGTAAAAAGCGATCTGGAAAATAAACGTGTCTGTTTAGCCTAGTAGTGCATCCTTGTTTAGTTGACCGATAGTGCACCGTAGACTGTCACCTGAGCGAATATTTTAAAGTAGGCTATTGCTGTTACTTTTGCATAAGAATAAATTTCAATGTGAAAATCATGACTGTGCTTGATGATAAAAATTGATTACAAAAAAAGGAGTGCAATTCATTACATGGTGGCTAATACAAAATAAAATATGCTAATTAACGGAATGACGACGTGTGTACTTGAAAAATACTACTGTAACAAGTGAACAATATTAGCCGACCGTGTGGCAGCTGTAAAAGTGAAATTATTACTGGCCTGTTACACATGTCCCGACGTTGGATTTTTATTTGGGGACTGCGGAGACTGAAGGCTGCGCGCGGGTCTCTCCGGCGCCCGCTGGGCTGTTTGACAGGCTGCGTCATGTGACGGCGACTGGGCAAAGATGGCGCTGCAGCGGCTATTGGAATAACCAGTACTCGTTACTCTCCTGTAGACAGCAAGACGTTCCGCAGTCGTGAAAAACGCACGCATTTCTGAAGACAGCAGTCTACCTATGAGATCAACCCGTCATCTTTCGGGAAATCCGCGCCTGCAATGGCATCGGTTCCCCAGAGTTTGCTAGCAGGCTATCCGATTTAAGTAGCCTGACTGAGAGGGGGGACGCGAATATCGGACGAGAGAAATAAATAAATAAATAAACTGTCTCTCTTCTCGCTCTGGTCGGAGATGCTGCTGCATTGGTAGTGCTGAGGGAAAGATTCTCACACACTAGTGGGGAGGCAGAGATTACGGATAACGCAGCATTGACTGCAAGAAAAGAAGCCACAAAGAGTGAGAAATGTGTCCTTTTAGAAACGAAATCGCCTGACTCTGGCGTCTTAATTTATTTTCCATTTTCAATAGTTATGTTATTTACTATCCGTGAAATATAGCTCTCTGTGTGTGTTCGGAGATCTGAGCTATTCATGTAACTTTCACTTCCACTCAGTCCATGAAAACGACTAAACCGGGCTTTGATTTCTTGGGAATTTTACCAGGATCATGTGGACACCTACAGAAGATGAAAAAATTGGAGTTGGTAAGTAAATTAGTTTTATTCCCATTATAATGTTGACAGTGTCCTGTTTTCTCTAATTTGGAATTTCTGTGAATTCCAGGCTGAATATCAAGTCATGTTTTTTTTTCGAAAATTGTAAATTCTGCATTGCACCGTTAAACAAACAAATCGTGTGTGCGCTGAAATCTAGCCTACTCATGGTCCTAACCGTCATCCACGCTTCCCATCCCCATATTATCATTATTTTCGCGACTATCAGCTGAAAAACGTAGCCAATCTAGCATTCTTGTAAAGACAACCGACGGCCAGGTAGCTGCCGTTTGTAAATGTGCCAGTCGTGTTTGGCTTTTGGAAACACGTTTAATTAATTACTGTGACAGAGTAACCTGCACACTCGGTTAAGTTTTTATTGTGTATGTTTATTCCAAGGTGGAAAACGATATTTAGAATGATTCAGTGTTCAACTTGAAAATATACTGATGGCGAGATGTTTTACCGATAGGTCCAAGGTGTTTAGCCAACAGTAGGTCCTATTTATTTATTTTTTACTGCGAATGTGAGAACACTGTTCAATTTATAGACATACTCATAATGACCGACAGGGGGCGATGAAAACGAAGTACCTCTCCAACAGGTGCATTACAGGAAAGGTCATAATAATAATAATAATTATAATTATAATAACTCAATTTTTTCAGGAATTATTATTAAGTTGCTTGTGGGGGAAAACTACAAGGCTGGGGTTTTTAATTGCATTTAGAAGAACATAACTTGTAGTTTTAGCAAATGAATAAAAATTTGCCATTTATAAATGACGGTGCAACGACTCATGCTAATGAACAAAAGTTAATACAATATAATTCGTTGTAGCGCCAATTATCTGCATTATTTATGGAACATTAGGCAACAATACAATCTGCGAACATCACAGTATGGGCCTACTAGCGCAAAGATTTTGCAAGTCCTCATAGTTTAGGCTAATTGTTTTCCATAGCTCGTATATGCCACAGCATTATAAAGTCTGGCGTTTCTGTTAGCCGCATGGCCTTTTACTAATTTCATTGTGGGCTACTTTAAGATGGACAGCTGTAGGTTAATAGATTGGTGATCTATTGACGCCCAAACGTCAGAAGCTCTCTTATAGGCAGAGATATAGAATCGAACAGAACAACACAGAGGCAAAAGCTTCTAATGATATTATCTTTGCGATATAGGCTACTGCACCCCCATGCACGCACAGAAGAAATATAGATGCAATCTACAGTGTACTAATAGCACAACACGTGTCCGTTCTGTTATTTTCCCTGTCGTCGTATGAGATAATTATGGCTACATCACTGTGTGCATTTTCATACTAGTCTGCTTCTCGTAATTTCTGACTTTGCTGCAGTTTCTGACTCATGTTTTGAAATTCGTTTCGACGAGGTAGTTTTTTCAGTTTAGCCACGATAACATTCTACAGTAGACTGCGACAGTGGGATTGCGTTGCACCCAGCCCTGGCTGACGTGAAAGACTTGATAACAAAGGACGAGTGGCTTCAGGCCGTTCGCTGGGACGGGGCTGAAGGTTAACCGGGAAAGTCAGGTCGCGTGCAGTTGTTGAACTGTTAATCAAACGAAATCAGAATTTCTAACAGAAACTTCATCTTATTCCCCATTTGAAAGTGAATATTATTGGGAAAAGCGAGAAGAATATTAAATTGGATTTGATTAGCCTAGTACTATATTAATATTACCTGTATGGTTCGATGAGTAGGCTACCTGGAGATGGGGAAGTGGATCAGGTTTATTGAAAATGAATACTTTCTCCCTGTGCCCTTCTCTAAGCTATCTAGAACAGCTATGTTTGAGCACTTCACTGAGGGCAAAACGGCAGACAAATTTATTTAACTGTAATTAATAGTAAGCAGCTTGAAACCGCATTTTTATAGATCCTCAGCATAATTGGAAAAAAAATGGACATTTTGCCTTAATTGAATATTTCAGGTTTGTAGTTTTCTAATTAATGGTCAATTCTTATCAATTGTGTCATTTATTTAGCCCACATGGTTGACTTGAGAGCTAAAATAGAAACTGAATTTGATCTTATCGAATGGAAGCAAATAAGCGGCCAAACGGTGGTTGATTGTTTCTTTCTGATGGTTAATGAAGGCTGAACCAAGCCACGTGCGCTGTGAGTGTTCTATTTACCCTGTGACCTGGCGCCAGCGTATTAAACCCAATCAGTACGAACGAGATGTAGGCCTACGTCTCATAATTTGCAGCAAAACACAGACAATGTTAAAAAAAAGTGTGTGCGTGTAATCCCAAATTCTGGCAGATTGGCACTTTGCAGGATATGCTATGAATGTAGATGGGGGGAAAAAACTGACCATTGAAATACTCAGTCACAGTGTCATTCTAAAATATTGTATGCTTGCTAATCATGTACTATGGATTTGTATCAATGAAGCTGCACTTTATTATTTCTTAAGTGAAAAGCTTCTTGTAATGTGCTGGTAAGAGAAAGGTTTCTAGCCTCATAGATAAATAATGATGCCTACTCCGTGTGTGGGAGGGATTTGCCCTGATGTATCCAGAATGTGGATATAAGCTTCAACTTTCATTTTGTGACTCATTGATTGTCCCATTAAAACACAGCTCTTGTAATCATGTCATCAGTAATAAGACTTACTGCTTGTTATAACACAGGGGAAGATCTTTCTCAGCTACAGTGAGGGATAAATGACAATCTTTGCCTTTAAGGGGGAACTCGCTAAAGAAT
Organism: Anguilla japonica; assembly: GCA_025169545.1. Taxonomy (NCBI): domain Eukaryota; kingdom Metazoa; phylum Chordata; class Actinopteri; order Anguilliformes; family Anguillidae; genus Anguilla; species Anguilla japonica. Next base: position 1,531,759 of record CM045895.1, read on the forward strand.
TAGGATTCTCACAAGTGCATGTTAAAATGGAAGACATCCTGTAAATAATAAATTTTAAAAAAAAACACATTCCATGGTGCAGATTTGAGTATATTCACAGCACACAGTATATTTACAGTATATTTTTATTTTATTCATCAGTTCTATGTATTAATTGTGAGTAACATGTCTACCTTGATGCTGGATGGTTGCAGGTTTGAATCCATGAGCAGAGGTGGATTGCAGGCAGAGCACTGGCTCTGTCCTGGTCACACACTCATTTATTGAGATGGACTGGGGCAGCTGAACCTCAAGTGGACCCACATTGTACACAGATGTACAGACTGTAGAGAAGTACTGTACACAGACGTACAGACTGTAGAGACGTACAGACTGTGGACCCATACTGTACACAGACGTACAGACTGTAGAGAAGTACTGTACACAGACGTACAGACTGTAGAGACGTATAGACTGTGGACCCATACTGCACACAAACTTACAGACTGTAGAGACATACAGATTTCATTTGATTCTATAGGGCAAGGACACTCCAGCATGACCCTCAATGGCTACAGTACTACAGTTTCTTTCTTTTCTACTTAGTTCATTTGTTGATTCATGTCTCTGATTGGCCAGAGATTTCAGTCACCTGGTGTCCCAGGTCTACACCAGTCCCTGATACCACAGATAAGGGTGAAAAGCAGCTGTACTACTGGCTTCCAGGGCCAGATTTGAGTATCTGTGCTCTACACTATCCAGGCTTGGACACTGTTCTTTTACCACTCTATATTTGAATGAATCTCACATTAAATTATAAATAAAACAATATTGCAGTACATGTTTTAAAAAAGCTTGATCAGGTGCGAAGTGGGTTGGTAGTTTAAGCTCAGGTCTGGCGGACATTTTCTTGTTTTGCTTTTCACAGTCCTCCTTCCCCGCTGGCTTGTTAGTCAGAGTCGGCTTGGTACCCAGTTCCCAAAGAATTCACAGCATCACAGCTCGGCTACTTAGGAAGAAACAGGAGGAGAATGTGGCTTGTCTGGACCGTCGAGTGATGTCATGCATTTCTGCCACTTGCCTTGGTATATTTCTGTTTTTTAAAAATGATTTTGTTTTTGCTAAATGAAGAGATGGGAAAAACGAAAGCGGGCCCTGGCTGTAAACAGACCCACCTTTCATGGGAGACGGGGTGGGGGGGGGGGGGGGGGGGGGGGGGGCATTCCGGTCCTGGGGAGGGAGGTTACTCATGGAGCTGCTCCAGGCGGCCTCCGAAGTTTCTGGCGTGGCGAGGGGAAAACAGCTATTCACCCTGCCGCGCGGTGAATGAGCCTTTGTCATGGAGATGGGGGCCGCTCTGAATACAGCCCTGGAGCCCCGGGGTCCCTCTCCCCGGGCTGCTCTGTATTCCCATCAGCTAGCGGCCCGCGGCACAGGAACAGGAAGTGCTGCGTTTCCCTGTGGCCTGTGTTAGCGCTGTGGGCCCTTTAGCACTGCAGGCCCTTTATTGCCTGCAGCCTGCGTTAGCCCTAGTTAGTGCTGTGAGCCCTTTATTGCCTGTAGCCTGCGTTAGCGCTGTGAGCCCTTTATTCCCTGCAGCCTGTGTTAGTGCTGAGGGCTCTTTATTCCCCGTAGCCTGTGTTAGCGCTGAGGGCCCTTTATTCCCTGTAGCCTGTGTTAGCGCTGAGGGCCCTTTATTCCCTGTAGCCTGCGTTAGCGCTAAGGCCCTTTATTCCCTGTAGCCTGTGTTAGTGCTGTGAGCCCTTTATTCCCTGTAGCCTGTGTTAGCGCTGTGAGCCCTTTATTCCCTGTAGCCTGTGTTAGCGCTGAGGGCCCTTTATTCCCTGTAGCCTGCTTTAGCGCTGAGGGCCCTTTATTCCCTGTAGCCTGTGTTAGCCCTGGTTAGCGCTGTGGGCCCTTTATTCACTGTAGCCTGCGTTAGCCCTGGTTAGCGCTGTGAGCCCTTTATTCCCTCTTGCCTGTGTTAGTGCTGTGAGCCCTTTATTCCCTGTAGCCTGTGTTAGCGCTAGTTAGCCCTGTGGGCCCTTTATTCACTGTAGCCTGCGTTAGCCCTGGTTAGCGCTGTGAGCCCTTTATTCCCTCTTGCCTGTGTTAGTGCTGTGAGCCCTTTATTCCCTGTAGCCTGTGTTAGCGCTGTGAGCCCTTTATTGCCTGTAGCCTGTGTTAGCCCTGGTTAGCGCTGTGAGCCGTTTATTCCCTGTAGCCTGTGTTAGCCCTGGTTAGCGCTGTGAGCCCTTTATTCCCTGTAGCCTGCGTTAGCCCTGGTTAGCGCTGTGAGCCCTTTATTCCCTGTAGCCTGCGTTAGCGCTAGTTAGCCCTGTGGGCCCTTTATTCACTGTAGCTTGCGTTAGCCCTGGTTAGCGCTGTGAGCCCTTTATTCCCTGTTGCCTGTGTTAGCGCTGTGAGCCCTTTATTCCCTGTAGCCTGTGTTAGCGCTGAGGGCCCTTTATTCCCTGTAGCCCACGTTAGTGCTGTGAGCCCTTTATTCCCTTTAGCCTGTGTTAGCGCTGAGGGCCCTTTATTCCCTGTAGCCTGTGTTAGCGCTTTGAGCCCTTTATTGCCTGTAGCCTGCGTTAGCGCTGTGAGCCCTTTATTCCCTGTAGCCTGTGTTAGTGCTGAGGGCTCTTTATTCCCTGTAGCCTGTGTTAGCGCTGAGGGCCCTTTATTCCCTGTAGCCTGCGTTAGCGCTGAGGGCCCTTTATTCCCTGTAGCCTGTGTTAGCGCTGAGGGCCCTTTATTCCCTGTAGCCTGTGTTAGCGCTGTGAGCCCTTTATTCCCTGTAGCCTGCGTTAGCCCTGGTTAGCGCTGTGAGCCCTTTATTCCCTGCAGCCCGCGTTAGTGTTCTGGCAGCTGGCCTGCTCTGTGGGTATTGGGGCAGTGAGGCAGAATGGCATCTGGCCATTGTGTGTCCCTGGCGCTAACCCTGGCAGAGAGGAGAAAATTGGCCCTGGCAGCAGACTCTGAAAAGGGGCCAGTTAATATAACCCAGGGCACCGCAAATCCCAAACTGGATTACTGCTAATGTTTCAGGAATATTTGTTTTCCCAACACTTCTTGAGCGAAGGCTGTTATTGTGGCGGAAGCCCTCAGCAGTGGCTCTAACACGTGGCAGCTAAGAGCGTCATAGGCCTCCACGCCTGCGCTCGCAGCGCTCAAACACAGAGCCGTTGGTTAACACTGCGCAGCTCCCCAGGCCATCTGTCCAGAATGACTGACCGTGTGTGAGGGATTCTGCTGGAATGTCTGCCATTTTGGCTCTCAACAGTGTTGGTGAATGGGACAAGGCCCTGACAGCTTCCACATTTTGAAATAGTTTTTTTTTTAGCATGAGCCATTTGTATCAATAATACTAATGTGTGTATATTAATTGGTATCTCTTTTCAAGGACAGGTAGAATCAAGCAGTAACACTAATTTTACATGCTAGTGATTAGAACAACATGCAGCCAAAAATCGGAAAGTTGAGATGATTCCAGAAAAACATACAATGTAAGAAGAACATATTCCTTAAAACAAAGAATGTGTATGGGTACCATTATACATCTGTTAAAAGTAGATGTAATAGATGAATGAAAAATGTAAATTTTTGAAGGCTTGCTTTATTATTTGCACCACATAATGTGTATTTTATTTGATAGCAAACTTTTAAAATGTGTTTGATATATACATGCTGTTTTTGTTAAAAAAAAAAAAGCCTTTCCAGGCTGCACAGAATTCCATGCAATATTTCCTACATTTAGACTCTGAACAACTTGAGCTGGAACAACTTCCTCTCTGGAAATGGGGGCGATATAGCTCAGGCGGTAAGACCGATTGTCTGGCAGTCGGAGGGTTGCCGGTTCAAACCCCGCCCTGGGCATGTCGAAGTGTCCTTGAGCAAGACACCTAACCCCTAACCTCTAACTGCTCTGGCGAATGAGAGGCATCAATTGTAAAGCGCTTTGGATAAAAGCGCTATATAAATGCAGTCCATTTACCATTACCATTTGGAAATGTTGTTCTCGGTGGGAGTAATATGTTGGGGGTACACAGTGCTATGCGAGGGGGAATTGGCTGGTAATAACCTAGAACAAACTTACCGGCATAGGTAAGATTCTGGTAGATATGATGATGCAGCATAAATACACGATACACAATAGAGACAGATTGATGTGCTGCTGATGCTGTACATGAAGTGAAAATATGAGCTCAGAATGTGGCCATAGTCATCTGAACCTGTTTTATTTATGTATTTTTAATTGATCTTTTTTTTCCCCAGTCAAACTCACTACCAGATCTATACAGTAGCTTAAATGAAAGTACAAGCAAAGTAACTCTGTAGACCCAGAGCTACACAACCTTGTTCCTGGAGATCTACTGTCCTGGAGGTTTTCACCTCATTCAACAGCTAGAGATCTCATTGAGCTGCTAATTATCAGGTGTGCCAAATTAGAATTAGTTAGAGATCACCAGGAACACAGCGGGGCAGCCCTGAACTAGGCCTCTGCTCTCTGCCTAATAATAAGGGGTGCAAGTCCGTACATTTTGTTAAACAAGTTGACTAAATCACATTTTTGTCACATTTTTCCTTAAGTTGACATCTCTCCTCATCTGCCTTCTTCATGAATGTGGAAATTGTGGCAGTTTGTTCTGTAATGTAAAACAGGCCAATATCAGCAGAGCCAATGGCCAGTGTCGGCAGCCTGATACTTAAGAATTTAAATATCTAAGAGTTTCTAAATTGTGCACCCCTATTTAATGTGCAACACATCAGTAGGATACACATGATTATATTTCCATTGCATTTGGGATATGAAGGTAGATGGAATATACACCTTGGCACATTTGGATTAATGGAGTCATAATTCAGCACAGGAGATGTGCCGGGTCGGCAGATGAGCCTGATGATGGATGACCGCTCCAGAGTGAATTTCTGAGGCGCTAAGATAACTAAGACTTGTTATAGATGAATATTGGTGTGCACTGTCAGCTGAATTTAAAATGAATTTCGTCATCTGCAGATGTTCAAGCGAAGGCTCACCAAATTCAGTCATTTTCTATACCTTTCGTGGACATTAAAAGGTGCCTTATTTTGATAGGCATGAAATATAAAGGGAATCCATGTTTGTTTCCCCCGAAACCAGTGCAGCAGAGCAAACGTGCCTTTCCCCAGATTAGCAGAGCCGCCGTGCGCTAATTGGGCGCAGCCTGTTTAGCTCGTCTGTGCGCAGGACTGGAGAGCGTAAGGAACGCTGGCGTTTTTAGCGCGCAGAGCGGGATAATGAGAAACCAGCGTGTGCTGATCGACATGAAAGCATCATTACTCCCTCCCGAGCCCCCGGGGGGGGGGGGGGGGGGGGGGCGTGTGCCCTTTAAACGCAGCTGGGTGGGGAGGGGGGGTGCGCTAGCAGGCAGGCGGCTCGTATCGGGTCCTCCAATCTAATCCTGGTGGGTTTGGGAGGTGGAGGCCCCGGTACATTCCGCGTCGGGGGGGACCCGTGAATGTTTACGGCGGCGTTGCGGAGAGGCCGAGCGAGATTAGCACGTCGGGAGAGGAGGGGGGGGGGGGGGGGGGGGCCGCGCTGGGACACGTCGTTGGAAAAGCTCCCGACAGACGCGCGCTACTGTTTCAGCGCAGGTCATCATTAAGCCCATTAAGACGTATTAATCGCCTCCTGGCAGCGCCGGCCAGGGCGCGGTCAAGTCTGTATTTTTCACCGTGGTAACGGGAACGATACGAGCGACGGGTTGCCACGCGCCGCTCCCCGGGATAGCGCTACGGCGCCGCGGCGGGGGCGCGGTGCGTTTGGCCGCGGCGGCCAGACGGGGGCTCGCAGCGCCCGCCTCCCGCGGGGGAGGTGTCTGCCGCTCTCGGGTGCTGGAAGGCGGCAGCGTTTCCACGGTCTTTGGGCGAGGAGCCGGCGTAGAAACGAAGCGCGCGGACTCCGCGGCCAATCAGCGGCCAAACCGTGTTCATCATGTCCCAGAAATGGGAACTACTGTCAAAAAATCCCTGTTTCTTTCCCTGATTTTAAAGGAAATTGATTGCGACATATGATATTGACTCATTGTCTGAATTGAAAAATCGCATGCTGTGCAGTGGACTCCCAAACCTGGCTAAACAATGCATGTGAATTACAGGAATTCAGGGTTAGGAGCCGTTGCATAGCAACAACTTTACTACTTCTTCTAGTAGTAGTATTAGTATGCATATTAATATTATTTGTTTATAAAGTATGAGAAAGTACAGTACAATTGTGTGCACTGAAAACTACTACAAAAACAAGCAAAAATCCCAACAAACAGATATTCCGAAGAAAACAAAATGGCTGTGCAGTAGAGTTTTCAGCCTGGTTTAGTAAACCTACATTGATTGTAACTGTCCCGTCATCAACCACAAATGCGGAAAGAAGGCGTTAGCGCTTGGGGGAGACGTGTCACACAGTCTGCAGGGCAGCCGGCACGGGCCCACCGGATTATCGTGCGGACTAACCGAGGAACCGGAGTGACTGGAGGACTCTGGTCAGAGCCCACGACTGTGAAAGCAGCATCTTTACTCGGGGGAAGCTGATGTTGAACGGGGATAGATATCCGGAAGGACAGAGAAAGAGAAACAAGCCGATTCTGAAAGAGGATGACAGAATGTAATACTCTTCGGGATCGGGGGGGGAGGCGGTTGGGGGCTCTGAATTACCTCGGACAGGAAAGAGGAGGAATAAGGCTGATTTAGGACGCGCGTTGAAAAGGCTTGTCGGGCGGGGAGGCCGGTCGTATCAGAATCACCTCAGCGAGGGTTCATTCGGGGTGTAAAATATTACAGCCGTTCTGGCTCAGGCTGGAAGGGGACAGAAAGGGCTTTTTATGGAGCCGTGCAGAGTTGGTTCCGTAGAAAAGTCAACAAGCAAAACGAGAGCGGTGCTGCAGCAGTGCATTGTGGGGCCGCTCGCTGTTTATGGAAATGGAGCGTGAGCCCGCGGTCGGAGAAACGCCACGCCGCGTAGCGCTAACTCGCGCTCCAGCGCGCGCTGAGTGCCCTTTATCATTTTTAACATTTCGCTCTTATAAACCTGCTTATAAGTGCAGCAGTTAACAGGGCTGCCTTTGAGAGGGAAAAAAGAGTATAATATTCAGTGGAAGTGTTTGTAATAAGCATGGTCCAGTGATAGATAGATTTCTGGGTAATGTAGTGAACTAGCTGACTGCGCTAAATTGAATCGGATGTAGGTAACGGTTGAGAGTACTGCTGGCCTCAGCCTACTAAAGTGCCCTTCAATCAAAGATGGTAAGGCCACAAACAGGACGGACCGTTCTAGAGTACTTTTCAGGGTACGTGTAATTAACCCACAGCACTGCAAGTGCCAAATATACACAGTGCAATAATGAATGAACTCAACGAGCTGACATACATGCAGGTATGTTGCCATGCAGTCTCGTGGTGACCACGGAAACGCTGTTTGTGTTATTATTCCCGTTATTTTGCGTGTGCCGTTAGGGACAGGTGGAGTTCCTCAGGGCGTGGTTCTCGGGTCTGAACGTGCGTACAGAGAAGCGCGAGCCTTAAGTTCCGCTCAGCCGAGCGGGATTCAGCTGAGCGCCGCTGAGTGTGAGTTTGGGCCCTGAACGAAGGCGCGGTCATTAACATCGTGGTCATTAACATTGTGCGGCTGCCGCCTGGCGTTCCCGCCTGTCCACTGAGCCCTTCCGTGTTTACAGTGGACAGGGTGAAGTCACACCAGTCTAACTGCGCAGAATTAAATTCAGTCGCGCTGCACGTCTCCCGTTTATATTTTGCGTACATATTTATGATGGAAAATCTCAGTGTTTGTGTTGAATGTTTTTTCATCTTTTTCTTTTCTAACAATACAGCAGTAATTATAATAACAGGTGGGGAAACAAGAGAATACAACAATTTAGCAAAAATGCGTTTTGAAACTATATTGCAGCGTTGCAGTTTTGGTCACATATCATTAAGAGCAGTTGACACAGCAGTTTGGATTAGTCAAGCATGAGTGTGTAGTTGGAGCGTGCTCAGTCAGTCTGAGGGGGGTAGCATGCTCAGTCAGCCTGTGCTCCCCCCCCCCCCCCCCCCCCCCCCCCCCAGACTATCTGCAGAATTTTGTGCGCATGAGGACTGCCAGAGCACACACACCTGACTGCGCTCAGATTTGTCTTGTCTACTGAGGTGGGGTCTATTCTGCCGTGATCAGGATTCGATTGGTACGTCACTTTGCCTCACTGTCAGGATTTGACCCATATGTCATCATACGGTCGGGATTCGATCCATATGTCACCATACGGTCGGGATTCGATCCATATGTCACCATACGGTCGGGATTCGATCCATATGTCACCATACGGTCGGGATTCGATCCATATGTCACCCTACAGTCGGGATTTCATCCATATGTTGCTTCATGGTCAGGAGTCGGTCCGTACGTCACCTCACCGTTGGGATTGTATCTGTTAAAAAAGAAAAAGAATGCTACTCTATTATTGGTCTTTTTCTGTACAATAGCTGCCAGCAGATGAAGCTGTGGTTTGTAACCTTTGTGTCTTGGTCCTATAGATCAGCTTTATTTTCTGGTTCATTAAGAGCTGTTTGTTTTTCTCTGGCTAACTGGGCAGGTTTTCCTCTCCTGTTCCTGGTCCTGGACGGTGTCCTAAAATTCAGCGATAATGAAAAACAGAGCTCCATATAAGAGCAAACAAGCTGCACATAATTACTATCACAGAAAGGATACAAAATCTATACGGCTGGATTTCTTTCCTCGGTGGGTGCAGTGGTGTTGAGCAGATGTGTGATTGGCTGATCCTGGATCAGCGCCCCTCCCCTGAGCTTCCAGCCCCCCCCCCCCCCCCCCCCCCCTCTCTCGGGTTGCTGGTCCCAGTTTGGATCGTGCGTGTAGCCGCGCGCGCTCACTCACGCACATGCACAGACACACAGATGACATTAGCAGACATGCGCAGACACACAGATGACGTTAGCAGACATGCGTGTAGCCGCGCGCGCTCACTCACGCACATGCACAGACACACAGATGACGTTAGCAGACATGTGTGTAGCCGCGCGCGCTCACTCACGCACATGCGCAGACACACAGATGACGTTAGCAGACGTGCGTGTAGCCGCGCGCTCACTCACGCACATGCGCAGACACACAGATGACGTTAGCAGACATGCGTGTAGCCGCACGCGCTCACTCACATGCACAGACACACAGATGACGTTAGCAGACATGCGTGTAGCCGCACGCGCTCACTCACGCACATGCACAGACACACAGATGACGTTAGCAGACATGCGTGTAGCCGCGCGCGCTCACTCACGCACATGCACAGACACACAGATGACGTTAGCAGACATGCGTGTAGCCGCGCGCTCACTCACGCACATGCGCAGACACACAGATGACGTTAGCAGACATGCGTGTAGCCGTGCGCGCTCACTCGCGCACATGCGCAGACACACAGATGACGTTAGCAGACGTGCGTGTAGCCGTGCGCGCTCACTCGCGCACATGCGCAGACACACAGATGACGTTAGCAGACATGCGTGTAGCCGCACGCGCTCACTCACATGCACAGACACACAGATGACGTTAGCAGACGTGCGTGTAGCCGTGCGCGCTCACTCACGCACATGCACAGACACACAGATGACGTTAGCAGACGTGCGTGTAGCCACGCGCGCGCGCTCACTCACGCACAGGCGCAGACACACAGATGACGTTAGCAGACATGCGTGTAGCCGCGCGCGATCGCTCACGCACATGCGCAGACACACAGATGACGTTAGCAGACATGCGTGTAGCCGCGCGCTCAGTCATGCACATGCGCAGACACACAGATGACGTTAGCAGACACGCGTGTAGCCGCATGCTCACTCACGCACATGCGCAGACACACAGATGACGTTAGCAGACATGCGTGTAGCCGCACGCTCACGCACGCACATGCACAGACACACAGATGACGTTAGCAGACATGCGTGCTGAGCGGGTAACGAGCGATCGGCGGCTCGTTTCACGTGTGCGTTAATTAGCGGACGCTCCCCACTGGTCGTGCTTGTTCCTGCCGGCCTCCTGATTGGCTGAGCTCAGGCGAGGGTGTGTAGTGAGTCACTGAGCGCAGGAAACCGCCCTGGCGATTGTGTCTGCCGCCTCCCCGTTTCCCCCGGAGGTTCACAGCTACGCGCCGTCCAAGCGCTCTGTCTGTGAATGCTCTCACAGTCTGCATTCACACCTCCCAAAGCCCTGTTCGGAAGTGTGTGTGTGTGTGTGTGTGTGTGTGTGTGTGTGTGTGTGTGTGTGTGTGCGAGAGTGTGTGAGAGTGTGTGTGAGTGTGTGTGTGTATGCATGTATGCATGTGCGTATGTGTGCGCGCATGTGTGTGCATGTGTGTGCGTGTGTGTGCGCATATATGTGTGTGTGTGGCTGGGGCCATTCCAGAATACTGAACTTGGCTCTGGAATACTGAGCCATATGATTTGGGTCCTTGTCCTGTTGGAAGATGAACATTTGCTCTAAACACTGATCTCGTATGGACTGAAATAGGTTCTCCTCAGGTATTTACCTGTATGTGGCTCAGTGCGTCTTGCCCTTGATACCATGCCTCTGAGTCCCTCCTGCTTGCAGACAGCCCCATGGCATGATTCTGCCACCATGTTTGACGGTAGGAATGTTGTTACCTGGGTGCTATGCTGTGTTTGTTGCGACTTTGCTTTCAGGCCAAAGAGCTCAGCTTTAGTCTCATCAGACCACAGAATGTTCTTCCAGAAGGTCCCAGGGTCTGTCTCAATGCTTCAGGCAAACCCCAGGTGTGAGTTAATGTTGGCCATTCTCAGAAGTGGCTCTCCTTAAGAGGCCAGATTTGCAATGTCCTGAAGAAGCTGTTGAATTCCTTGGTCTTCATGGCAATGTGACTGATCTGATCTGTGTGACCTCACATAGCCAGTGTTATGTATTCAGTAAACACACAACTGAACACAAGAGGATTCTAAATCAACATAGGTGGACCTGGTTGATGCATTTGCTGCGATCTCTCAAGGAAATGGCCTAATTTTGGTTGTAAATGCAAAGGTGATGAATGCTTATCAATGAAGTCATTTTCAGGTTTTGATTTTTAGTTTACTGCTTAAAACATCTCAATACTTTGTTTTGACATTGTGGAGTATTACATATTGTAGTAGAAAAAAACAAATTTAAATGCATTTTAATTTGACTTAAATTATGGTCATATAATTATCTGAGATACTTCAACCCTTGAGTCTCCAATGAGTCTCCAATCGGTTTTGAAATAATTTAAAACTATTTTCACCAGTTTCAGAATACAGCTGACATCTTTGATATGATTGTGCATTTTAATTAGTAGCATTCTCTGGGAGGTGCAGAAGATTTTTCTCAGAATCTAAGGTGTCACAGAAGTTCTGATCCGTATTTCATATGGGCCTGTTTTTGGTACAGCACACGTTGGCTCCATACCAGTTAAGTTGGTGCTGTATTAATCAATGTGGAATTAAAACTCATTACCAGTGTGACTCAGTCTTCATGGCTGAAATACACAGTTGCCAGTTTTTGTCTATTTTCATATTGATATTAAAATATTTTGGCTGGCCCATCACATTTTGGACTACAGTTCCCAGGTTCTCTTGCAAAGGGCAGAACGGGTTGTGGAGGGAGGAGGATTGGTCAGACTGGTTAGATGCTGTCTGGGGTTTGAGGTGACCTGAACTGGCTGGGACACTATCCATGGTGCTGAAGAGCCTCTCTCTGTTTTGAACCCTGGATAATGGGGACATAGGAGCAGGAAGGCTTTGCCTGTGACTTCTTATAGTGAGACGCTCTGCAGTGGAGAAGCTCGGCAGTGCCCCCTGTCTGTACCTGCTGTTCCATGACTCAAACGGCTCTGTTAAAGCGCGGCTATCCGCACACGCATGAAGAGCTGGCCCTACTGTACGCTCATAAAAACCTGTTTTCTTCGGAATAATTCATTATGTTTATGTCATGATCTGGATGTGACCTAGTTTTCTCAAACACACCCAGGTGATTTTTTGTGATATAGAGAAATTAAAACCAACGGTTGCCGATTAATCTGAAATGGTTTGTGATTTGGGGAATTTTGTGGATGTGCTCAGCCCAGACTGCTGGGAAGTAAAGTAGTAAATCACGAATCTGACTGCCTGGTTGAGCGTCTCTGCTCAGGTAGGTCGTCGTGGTAACACCTCCCGTAGGTGTCTGAAATGCTGTCTGTAAACAGGTGGACAAAAAGGAGAAAAGTGCCGTTGGAGCTACCTGATATTTTTCTCTCTCGTACTCTCAGTCTCGAGGACTTCACATTTCTGCAGTTTACAGACATGGTTCTTTATTCTCTTCTCTTCTGTCTTTTTTATGCCTTCTGTTGTCTTTAAGCAAAGGATCATGTCAGAGTAGATTAAGCCCATTGGCTGTAAATTCAGCTGAAGTGTCTCAGCTGCAGGACACTTCCTCCTCTGTCTCTCCCGGCTTTGAGCTCCCCACCCCCACCATGCCCATCTAAATTCCAAATGGCTGCAGCTTCTCTCCACAGGCTCTGTGTCTAATCAGGTTTTTCAGTCGTTCTTCCATGAAACAAGCTAAACTGACCTCATCGAGATTCAGCTCGATCCGCCGTTGAGATTCAGCTTGATCTGCTATCGAGATTCAGTTCGATCCACCGTCGAGATTCAGCTCGATCCGCCCTCGAGATTCAGCTTGATCCGCTATCGAGATTCAGCTCGATCCGCTATCGAGATTCAGCTCGATCCTCCATCGAGATTCAGCTCGATCCGCTATCGAGATTCAGCTTGATCCGCTATCGCGATCCACCGTCGAGATTCAGCTCGATCCGCCATCGAGATTCAGCTCTATCCGCTATCGAGATTCAGCTCGATCCGCCGTGGAGATTCAGCTCGATCCGCCGTGGAGATTCAGCTCGATCCGCCGTGGAGATTCAGACGACCCGGGCCCGCGTGCTAAGAAACGGAGAGATCAATCCGAGACCAGGAAGGGAGTTTCTTACATGCAGACTGGCGCTGGTCCCATCCAGTAAGCAGGCCAGAAATCGATTGCTCCTGGACGAAGCCCAGACAGAACTGGTGTTGCTTTACACTGTGTGACGAGCAGGGAGCCTCAGGCTGCCGTGTCCCAGTTTGGATGAGACATTTCTCCAAGAGACACAGCACCGCATAATTAAGTACATATCTATATTTTAAGCTCTCCTCTGTTTGTACTTAGAGCAGACCCCCCACCCCCGTATACAAAGTCCACCCCTAAAAATAGTCCCCTTTTTTCTCTCTCGATTTCTTGCTGCATTGAAGGCAGTTTACCAGACGGTTCTTAGCAGGCAAGTCCTCTCTTCTATCTGGAGATGTTTTACCTAATTACATAGTTGCTTCTCAAGATGACACCCCACCAACACACACACACACACACACACACACGCGCACACACACGCACAGACACACACGCACACACACACACACACACTGAATATTAAGTAGCGAGTGCTGTTTTGATCTGATTGGCATGGCTGAAGGTTAGAGCCTGGAGCGGTGTGTTTGTGCAAACAGTGTCCGACGCTGCAAGTTGGCTGCCGAACATTTAGCCAGAGCTTTGATCGCTGGCCTCGCTGGGGGATCTGGGCCTAAACATTCCCTTCTCCCTGCTCGATGCGCGCTTGTTTACCTCTGAGTCTGTCAGACGTGATTTGTTAGCTGTGCGCTACCTCGCTTACGTGTGGAGCGTCCCTGCGCAGTCTGGATGCAGGTGGTGCTGTTTCGTGGGTACCCGTAGACGTGGTGCATTGTGGGAAAACCGAACCGTATGGGGAGCTTGTGGGTTCCCCCGTTCCCCTCGCGTGTGTGGAAGGAACCTCACAGTGGGTCCGTTCGCCCAGGAGAGGATGCTGGGATGCGGGGGGCGGGACACCTCCGTCGCACAATCGCCCACCGCTCACGGGCCGGAACACTGTAGGATTCTGACAGCGAGTTCCGCCGTTGTTATGGCGACGCCAGCGGAACAGAGCCGGCTGTCGAGGTGACTGCGGAACTCCGCGGCTCGCCACAACAAAAACAGCCGGAGCGGGTTCCAGCATCGCTATAACAACCGCGGAACACAGAGTCAAACATTCCGTCGGATTTGCTTTGTTCAGCCAGCCACCTCAAAGGGGAGGCAAAGTGTCTGTCAGGCGCTGCTGATGCACGACTCTGAGGCACGAAACGCAGAGATGTGTCAGCGCTGAAAACAACAGGAGTGCAAATCTCCCTTTCAGTGAAAATTGTGCTTCTCCTTGTTTAGTGCGTGGCTAATTAGTAGAGCAGAATGCAGGCAGGCAGGCAGGCAGTGTAAGGGACAACTGTAGAGAGATAACGTCACAGGCCTAAATGTAAAATAAAGTATTTATTTACTGGAACTTATTTTACTATTCTTGTTCCACTTATTGTGAATGGTTTCCCACATTTAGAAACACATTTCCCCCTCTGAAGATGAAAAGATGGCGCCCCTTTTGGGCTTTTGGGGCAACCTTCCGTCCGTTTAATCGCACTATTATCTGTCCTGTCTGTACTTGTAAACTCCCCTCCTCTCCTGTTGCATCGTCATCGCTCGTATCACTGGGGGGGTCAGTCCCCCGCCCCTCCCAGAGAGGGATTGTGTCAGAATGCTGCATTTCCCATGCCGGCTGTTCTTTATAAGGATGGGCTGCTCGTGTGACACATACTGCATGTCCTGCACGTGCAATCGCATGCTGGCTCGAACACAGCAGTGACCCTCATGCGTTCTCCTGCCTCGTCTGTCTCTGCCCATTGGCCAACGCCAGGACTCCGCCCCGAGTCGCTCGTTTGGGATCGGTCACAGCGAGCATTCCCGCGTGTTTTATCATCGCTGTGCGTGTGTGACGGGGTCCGCGGCTCGGCGACGCGGACACATCGTCACGTTTGCGTCGAGCTGGCTCCCGGCGTGCTGAGCAGCGACGCCGCCGGTCCGCCCCCAGGCTTCCTGCGTCTTTATTAACCGGCTGATTTGTTCCGCGCCGCCGTGCGAACCTGCCGCGACCCACTCGGCATAAACACCCTGCCGCCGGTTATCCAATCCGCCTGCGGCGCCGTCGAGCGCGGCGTTCGGCGTGAGTCACCCGCTCCTCACCGCGTCCGGCCCCGCAGCACGCGGAGCCAAACGCCGTCTTTGACCCCCGGGCCGACGGGGAAACCCAGCCGGGATCGGATATCCTGAAACGGTTGACCCCGGAGTCAAGCTCAGCTGAAGCAATGCGTTCTGGGGGTTCGCTTACCGTGGAAGCACTAGTCCAGATCTGACTGGCCTACTTCTGTTTGTCTGTTGTTTGAATCTGCCATCTCACTGCTTTTCACCCGCACCAAACGTTTTGCCCAGTAGCTAGCTAATGTTTTGTTAATCATAACCGTTCTTGGTAATGTGTGCATTGTCATCTGTGAGACTGTAGATTGCAGCAGAATGCTTTCTGTCATAGTTTTTTTGTTTTATAGGAAAGAGATACAGATACCAGCTTTGCACGTGGAGAGGTCACATCCATCACGTGAAATATACTGCGGTTTAATGTAAAATTGGAAAGTAGTCAGCTGAAAGCATTTAAAGCAGTATGAAAGTGACTGAGCCCCACATAGACAGCAGACTATAGCTCACTGATGCACTTCTGTGGTTCTAAGCCTTCATGGACAACAAATGGAAATCTCTCAGAATGTACAGGCTGAGTAATGTAATAAGTGCTTTAATAAGCAGTGTTTTGGGATGCTTTGTTGAGATCAAAGGTTGTTATGGTAGCATGGCAGACTGGCACACGTGGGGTTAAAATGCTATCTTTAGTTCAGGAGAACTTTGCTCCTGATGAACAGTCTTCCTCGAGTCCTCACAGATTCTGTAGACTAACCAGATGGAAAACCCCTGCACATCTTCCTTGTTCTCTACTGAAGGAGCTTTGGGTTACCGGAAGGAGTTTCCGGTGCTGCATTGCAGCTCATGAATATTCAGAAAAAGGTGTGCCCATGGACAGGCGTTTCCACGGTAATATCCTTGGGCACGCCCCCTTCATTAATATTCATGAGCTGCATCGCATCAGGCTGTTTCGGTGCCAGCGATGTCCGAGCAGCCGTCTTCGGCCGGGCGGAAGGCGACTTGACAGACCAAACGGAAGCGGTCTTTCGGCCTTTTCAGGAGGGTGGCTCGCTGATTTGAGCGCCAGCGGCGAACAGTAGCTGCTACAGAGCCGCGAGCTGGTTAGCGGGGTCGCGGGGTCGCGGCGTCCTGCGGGATGGGCTGTTATTGAATATGTAACGGCCTCTGACACATCCCCCGTCCCCCGTCAGTGTGCGCGAGGGCGGGATTTTAGCCAGCGATAATCAGCACGTGGGCTGCTAGCCTCATGCAGAGCAGCTTTGGCTGGGCTGCTGTTCAGCTGAAAACATGCAAAGCAGTCAGGCCCCTACATCAAAGCCATGAAATCATCATGAATTATAAACAGTGAGCTCCCCTCCTCCGCTTGTATGCAGATCTTCTCTGTCCTTTTTAATGTGTCTTTCACTCTCTCCCTTGTTCCCGTTTGCAATGATGAGCAATTATGTTGACCTGACCCCCCCCCACCCCCCACTAATGGAATTTTACTGTAACATTAAAAGGTATAAATATTTAAGGATTGGTTTTTAAATGCTCGAGCACGATGTGCGGTTATCATGAGGTTTGCCGGAGATTGCCAGAACGTGTGTGCCGCTGATTCACTGATTTAAACCCCTGCAAGCGAGGCGTGTACGAGCCAGGCCGGGGCCTCTCTCTGCCGGGGCCTCTCTCTGCCGGGGCCTCTCTCTGCCGGGGCCTCTCTCTGCCGGGGCCTCTCTCTGCCGGGGCCTCTCTCTGCCGGGGCCTCTCTCTGCCGGGGCCTCTCTCTGCCGGGGCCTCTCTCTGCCGGGGCCTCTCTCTGCCGGGCCTCTCTCTGCCGGGGCCTCTCTCTCTGCCGGGCCTCTCTCTGCCGGGGCCTCTCTGCCGGGGCCTCTCTCTGCCGGGGCCTCTCTCTGCCGGGGCCTCTCTCTGCCGGGGCCTCTCTGCCGGGGCCTCTCTCTGCCGGGGCCTCTCTGCCG
This sequence comes from Anguilla japonica, assembly GCA_025169545.1. Classification (NCBI taxonomy): domain Eukaryota; kingdom Metazoa; phylum Chordata; class Actinopteri; order Anguilliformes; family Anguillidae; genus Anguilla; species Anguilla japonica. Next base: position 1,548,856 of record CM045895.1, read on the forward strand.
GGGCCTCTCTCTGCCGGGGCCTCTCTCTGCCGGGGCCTCTCTCTGCCGGGGCCTCTCTCTGCCGGGGCCTCTCTCTGCCGGGGCCTCTCTCTGCCGGGGCCTCTCTCTGCTGTGTGTGGAGCTTTCAGAGGCTGGGCCTCTCTCTGCTGTGTGTGGAGCTTTCAGAAGCTGGGCCTCTCTCTGCTGTGTGTGGAGCTTTCAGAAGCCTGATACGGGGCCTGCAGTCAGAGTTATGCTCAGCGCAGCCGTACGGCTGACGCAGAAGTCCTGCTCCGTGAAACAGGCCCCTGGAAGGCTAGGCACTCTGGGAAAGATTATGCAACGACTCCGGGTCACTGTTGACTGAGTGCCATTTACTGGAAGTGGAGTCTGTTTTTAGCACATTTCTCCGTGGCTGTTTAATTCGTTAAAGGTCATTAGAGATGAAGTGGGCCCGGGGCCTTTTGGGATGATGTTGTCTTACTCTACATGGCCACCAGGTTGGCTTGTGGCGCTGCGTTCATCCTGTATGTTGATAGTTTTTTATGTTGTTTTTTTTTTGAAGGATGTTTACACATTGCTAGTTGTGCTGTTTTGACTAGACCTGAAACCACATGCTTGTTGGACAGCATGTGATGTCTCATTGCGAGTTGTGTTTCTGCAATTTGTATATTTATAAAGTCTGCTGTCATTTCTGTATCAGCTACAGCTACCACTTGGGGTAAAGATTTCTTCTCCTTTATTTTTCAGGAAAGCCCCATTTGACCTTAAATTCTTTGTCTAAATAAAGAGTACTGAAGTGAATCACACTGAACTACAGACAGTGTCACCGCTCCTTACCGTGGGGCCCTGCCTGTCTTAAGACCTGAAAACACCGATGCCATGCCTGCTGCACGCACGTACACCAGGCCGTTTAGCACACGCTCGTATTCAGAACAACGTAGAAGGCTTTTTATATAAAATCGATTTATACTGCGGCAGTATTACTGCCGGACGTTAACTGAAGATATTCAGCTCAAGCACTTTGTTCAAGGGCGCGATTGCAGTGCCCCACCTGGACTTGAACCTGTAACCTCTCAGTTACAAGCCCAGATCTTTAAAGTTTGACTCGCAGGTCTGGCACCGCTGTTGTACCCTTGAGTAAGGTACTTATTGTGAATGTCTTCAGTTAATATCCAGCTGTGTACACGGATGATAAATAAAAAGAACGCAAGCCTACTCTGGATAAGAGCGTCTTCTACATGCGTAAAATGTGATGCAAATGTCCTTGTGCTGTTTGCTCATCGAGGTAGTCACTGGTGTAGCGGGTGGGTCTGTACCCTTTGAGAGCGATTCATGGTGGTGACGCATCGTTGAGCCTTAAATACACCGTGAGTTTAAATACAGCATAAGGACAGGTCCTGTGGTAACGCTCGACTCTGCCGCTAGCTCGACCAGGCGCCCCGTCCGGGTAAAGCCGGAGACCAGCGTTCGCTGTGTGGAAGAGCCGCGTGCCCCATCACTCTGCCTAGTCTAATGAAGGCCATTTCATAGAGTCTGGGGTCTGTTCCGTCTCTCTCTCTTTCACTCTCTCTCTATCTCTCTCTCTCACTCTCACTCTCAATTCAATTCAATTCAATTCGCTTCATTGGCATGACAAATTTGTACATTTGTATTGCCAAAGCTTGTAAAGATACATTGCAATGTATATAAAAAAACTCTCTCTCTCTCGTTTCTCACTCTCTCTCACTCTCTTTGTCTCTCTCTCTCTCTCTCTCTCTCTCTCTCTCTCTGTCTCTCTCTCTCTCTCCCTCGACGTTGGGCCATGATGTTGTCCGTCTCTGTTTCCTTTGTATGTGGACATGCGCTCCCTCCTGTTAGCGGTTTCTGCTAAAGAAGCTAGCGCCTCGCTGTCCATAGTTTCCCCTCTTTCCTGTGACTCCCAGTGACTGTCTGCCCTCAGAACTCCTACTGTACCTCCTTATGGGATTTTAGGGTTTTAGGTCATGTTTTTGTATGATTTTATATTGCTATGGATGTAATCTGTATGTTGTCTGTGTCGGTAATTTGGTTCTTATAGGTAACGTGCGTTAGTGCTTTAGTGATGTATCTTTACTCGCTGGTCTGGGAATATCGTTAGCCAGGTCTGGCATTATAATCATATAATTAATCTGGCTGTACTTAGACAGTGTAAAGTTGCTCTGGATAAGAGTGTCTGTTAAATTGAGGTGATCTAACACCTGACATTATTCCACTCTACACACACTGCAGCAACTCCTCCCCCCCCCAAGTATTATACTGTATTATAATAGTTACATAACTGGGTTTGTACCTTAGAGGTTGCAGGTTTAATTCCCTGGTGGTGCCCTGCTATTATTCCCTTGGGAACCTACCAGTCTGTAGAAATGTTTGTCTGTATGTATGTAGAACCACAATAAGCAGGCTTTGGATTAGGGAGCCTGATAGTGCCTGGAAGTATATAATGCATCAGGAACAACTTGCTTTCTGTAGCTGTGGTTTCTTTATGGCTTGTTTGTGTAATGTATCTTATTTTTCATGGAGTGATGCGTTTCAAAGCCAGCGTCGCATTCCGCATTAGCCACAGTCCGCCAGCGGGCATGAGGTCCCCCTGCCTCCTCCACGGTTCCGTGCAAATCGCCCCAGAACACAGAGGCTTCCCTCTTAAACCTGAAGCCGTACCCGGCGTTCTCTCTCACCGGTTATGGTTTCCCTTTAAAAAACCGGTTTCTGAGTTTGGCTTGAGTTGAGCTTGACACCTGTGACAAAAAAAAAAAAAAAAACGCTTAGTCGTGGGAAAGTCGGTCGGACCCAAAAGGGTTTTAAAAAGAAGAAACGCACCCCATGTCGCACTCTAGCTACTGCTGGAGTGTGGGACGTTCAGGTGTAATTTGCTGTCTCATTGAAGGACGGGAGCTATGAATGCTCATTTGATGCCTGTGTGGAATTGCCTCTGTGCCATGAGGGGCAGATTTCTGAATTCCTTGCACAGCCTGATGCCCCGGGGTCCTGCAGCTGTAGTATTGATCAGCACACCAGGACCCTGGGTGCATTCCAATCGCTTACTTTTTTTACCTCCTCGCTTCCTTTCCTAGTATGGAAGGCCAAACGGGTCAAAAATATGTGAAAACATTGTCTGGGGCTCATTCAAATCGGTTATTTTATTTGTCCTTGTCACTGAACTGTCTCCTAGGTCTTTGACTGACCCAGAAATCGATCGTGGTGCACCATCTTTGAGGACATCTCAGTCTGTTAAATGCTCCTTCAAGGAGCTAGGAGCTAGGAAGCTCCTGAAGGATGCTTGAGCAAGGAAACACAAGTGCATCCTTTGCAGACGCATTGTTTCCGAACACGTGATGTATAAATGATAAAGGAAGCACAGAGATAAAAACAAGCATTGAGCCCATGTTGACATTGTGTGATTCCGGAAATCAACTTTAAGCATTTTTTATGCGTTTGGCCTTCCATACTAGGAAAGGACGCAAGGAAAGGAAGCAAGGAGGTAAAACAATAAGCAGCTGGAACACCCTCCCCCAGTTTCATAAAGCAGGATTACTGAGTTAGCTGGATAACTGCACTGAGTAAAAGCGGGAACTATTCCAAATCTGGAACATGAACTAACGTTACTGTTCCGGATTTTAATCAGTGTAGTTATCCAGCTATCTCAGTAATCCTGCCTCATGAAGTACCATCCAGGTGAATCACTTCGTCTGGCTACGCCATTGAATTAGCCATCATCAGTCGATTCCACTACGAACTGTTTATCTGCACACAAGGACCGGGCAAGCGGTTTGGAAATGAAGGTAATAATCAAACCGCTGTACAACAAGTCTACAGTACAACAATAAAAGCTATACAACAAATATACAATACAACAATAAAAGCTATACAACAATTCTACAATACAGCAATCACAGCTATACGACAAGTAAACAATACAATACAACAATCAAAGTTATACGACAAGTCTACAAGTGATCTGCGTAGAAACTTTGATGTGCACTGGTGTCCCGCTACAATTTGTTCACCCTATCAACACCTTCAGGCCCCCCACCCCCCAGCACTGGACACGTTTGTCTGTGACGAGGTGAATCCATGCTTGTCTGTCTCCCGGTGCCGAGCTGTACACTGGCTTTATCAGAACTAGCGCAGTCTCTGCAATCTGGGGATTGGGAAGCTTGAGACATCCAACAGAAGCAGCGCGTCAAATACCGTTAGAGAGGGATATCTTCTTCATCAGTCACAACATAATGAGCAGACTCCTGTTAGGTCTACCGACATCAAAGGAGGCTTTTAGTGGAACACGTTTGTCTCTTAATTGTCCACTCCCCTCAGTCGTTCTACATTTGCATTTGTTTACAGTCTCTCTTATTGAGAAAGAGATGCCCAGGAGACCACCATTTATGGCAAAAGTGTAGGTCTGAGTGTTTGTGCTTGACTCTGCTTGTGTTTAAAGGGAAATTAGTGCTCCGTATCCTGTCTTCAGTCATGTTCAATTTTTTAAATAAACAGAAACCAGACGTGTTTTGTTGGTCGTCCGAGACCACGCTGTAAGATGCTTGTATCTTTAAGAAGGTTCTATCTGTAAGATGGTAGTATCTGTAAGATGGTTGTGTATGTAAGATGGCTGTATCTATAAGATGGCTGTATCTGTAAGATGGCTGTATCTGTAAGATGGTAGTATCTGTAAGATGGCTGTATCTGTAAGATGGCTGTATCTGTAAGATGGCTGTATCTGTAAGATGGTAGTATATGTAAGATGGCTGTATCTATAAGATGGTTGTATCTGTAAGATGGTAGTATCTCTAAGATGGCTGTATCTCTAAGATGGCTGTATCTCTAAGATGGTTGTATCTGTAAGATGGTAGTATCTCTAAGATGGCTGTATCTCTAAGATGGCTGTATCTGTGCAGTCCTGTAGCCCCGGAGCTCAGTTAAACAGCCGGTTTAATCCCTCGCTGCCATTTCGTCAGTCAGTTTATGAAATTTCGAGAAATTCACCGAGCCAACTGAAAAAATCATTTTTCTATTCGTGAACTGAAATTTGAATGAATTAATTTCCTGGCTTGACTAAATTGATTTTGACCCCTGATTGCTACACGTTGAAATCAGTTAAACTCAGTGACCAGGAATGTGTTTCACAAGCGCGGTGGTCTAAAAGCTGAATTGGTGAGGTGCTAGTTCTGTACCTGACCCCTCTTTTGTAGCTAATTACTTCTCCCCTTCTCGTTCATTACGCTGAAAACAGGGTAGTACCCAATTCAGCTGTGGAATATTATTTCCATTCTCAGTTAATTTGGTTCATCTGATTTATATATCAGACTGTAATGTGGAGTGGCTCTGATCTCTAATGCAATGGAGGTAATCTTTTAGGATCTTAATCGGTGGGACCTTTTGATTGCAGTGGCAGGTTTCCTCCGCATTTCTGAAGTGAGATAAAAACAGGAGCTGCATTGCATCCGTGGGCTGACACTGACGCACAGCCATTGTGGTAATTTCCTGCAATCCCCACACACTACCACTGCAGAACAATTGGCCTTTTAACAATTAAACTGATCCTACTCCTTCCTGTTCCTTAAGATATTCCCCAGTTCTACCTCTTTCCTAGTTCTGCCTTCCTTCATTAAGCTTGGTAAGTACCATAAATAAATTCAACCACAACAACATGCCATTAACTAATGTGGAACAATGCAATCACACCTTGAGGCAAAAATGATGCATTTCAAGTTCCAGACTTCCACAGAAAGAGCAAAGCAAACGTTCTTTGAAAGCTTCTTTAGCAGTAGAGTGAATACATTGTGGAACTGTTCCAGTGAATCGGTAGGAACTGTACGCTCACAAAAGCTCTTCGGGTCTGGACTTCTTCAGACACACTTGGCAGAGATCGCTGCTATGCCGTGAGATGGAGAGCTAAGCTCTGTCTTTCTTCTCAATGTACAATAATAGCAATAGAAATAGTGACAGTACAGTGGGATGTTTGTGGGGGAAACCAAAGCAAAAGGGCAGAAAGGTCAATGGCAGAACCTTACATTTCTATTCTGAACATCTTTTGAATTTTGGATTTTAGGACCGATGGGAGGCTGATCCAGCACTTTGTGACGAGGGATTCCCTCTGCAGATAAAGCTATAAATCTACTGTACGAGAGCTTCCGTTCCCAAACCTATGTGATGTACCTCCTGTAATGGAGAGGCCATCTTCACCCAGGCCCGGGTCATTCTGCACTGTCCTCTCAGTGGATACAGGAAAGGGAGAGATACAAAACTAAAAGTATGCATCATTTTAAACATCTCACTTCCTGTTTTGAAAACTTAGATGTTTCGAGGGTTAGAGGAGTGTTGTGAGCCATTGCACTGGCAAAGTTTCATTCCCGTAATGGATTTTGACTGCCAGAGCTGTGCGGTCCTTTTTGCCTCAGCCTGCACTGAAATGGGGGCAGAGCCGCTGCTGGGGGTGTGGTGAGATTGAGCAGCGCATTGCAATTTTAGTGCAGCTCATTGCAACTTCTGTATCAGTCTAATCTGCCACTAGCACCCTCGCCGCCTGCCTGCTCAGACCAGGTCTACAGCACCAATCCCAGCCCATCACATGACGGATTGCTCATTTCAGGGCTTTCCCAATGCAATGCATGTATGATCGTAGCTTATGCAAAGCCAGGCAGACAGACGTTTTCGTGGATCATATAGCTACTGTCCAATTTGAATTTGGTATAAATCCCAGAAGCAGGAAAAATGCATACCTTACATTTATCCGCAATATTACCAGCCCTAAACCCTGTCGGTTCAAAGAAACATGCTGCATATGGATGTTCAAACCAGAAACCAGTTAGGAAGGTCATTTAGGTTTTTTTTAGGTTAGGGTTAGGTTTTTTTAGGTTTTTCAAATTTAGCGCCCCACCGTTAACTTCGCTCTCTGTAATGCAGCTGCAGCTCTCTATAATGCAGCAGCAGCTCTCTGTAATGCTGCTGCAGTTCTCTGTAATGCTGCAGCAGCTCTCTGTAATGCAGCAGCAATTCTCTGTAATGCTGCAGCAGCTCTCTGTAATGCAACAGCAGCTCTCTGTAATGCTGCAGTTCTCTGTAATGCTGCAGCAGCTCTCTGTAATGAAGCAGCTCTCTGTAATGCAGCAGCAGCTCTCTCTAATGCAGCAGCAGCTCTCTGTAATGCTGCAGCAGCTCTCTAATGCAACAGCAGCTCTCTGTAATGCTGCAGTTCTCTGTAATGCTGCAGCAGCTCTCTGTAATGCAGCAGCTCTCTGTAATGCTGCAGCAGCTCTCTGTAATGCAACAGCAGCTCTCTGTAATGCTGCAGTTCTCTGTAATGCTGCAGCAGCTCTCTGTAATGCAGCAGCTTTCTGTAATGCTGCAGCAGCTCTCTGTAATGCAGCAGCAGCTCTCTGTAATGCTGCAGTTCTCTGTAATGCTGCAGCAGCTCTCTGTAATGCAGCAGCTTTCTGTAATGCTGCAGTAGCTCTCTGTAATGCTGCAGCAGCTCTCTGTAATGCCGCAGCAGCTCTCTGTAATGCAGCAGCAGTTCTCTGTAATGCAGCAGCAGCTCTCTGTAATGCAGCAGCAGCTCTCTGTAATGCTGCAGCAGCTCTCTGTAATGCAGCAGCAGCTCTCTGTAATGCTGCAGCTCTCTGTAATGCAGCAGCTCTCTGTAATGCTGCAGCAGCTCTCTGTAATGCTGCAGCAGCTCTCTGTAATGCAGCTGCAGCTCTCTGTAATGCTGCAGTAGCTCTCTGTAATGCTGCATCAGCTCTCTGTAATGCTGCAGCAGCTCTCTGTAATGCAGCAGCAGCTCTCTGTAATGCAGCAGCTCTCTGTAATGCTGCAGCAGCTCTCTGTAATGCTGCAGCAGCTCTCTGTAATGCAGCAGCTCTCTGTAATGCTGCAGTAGCTCTCTGTAATGCTGCAGCTCTCTGTAATGCTGTAGCAGCTCTCTATAATGCAGCAGCAGCTCTCTGTAATGCAGCAGCAGCTCTCTGTAATGCTGCAGTAGCTCTCTGTAATGCTGCAGCAGCTCTCTGTAATGCAGCAGCAGCTCTCTGTAATGCAGCCGCAGCTCTCTCTAATGCAGCAGCAGCTCTCTGTAATTCTGCAGCAGCTCTCTGTAATGCTACAGCAGCTCTCTGTAATGCAGCAGCTCTCTGTAATGCTGCAGCAGCTCTCTGTAATGCAGCAGCAGCTCTCTGTAATGCAGCAGCTCTCTCTAATGCAGCAGCTCTCTGTGATGCTGCAACAGCTCTCTCTAATGCTGCAGCAGCTCTGTAATGCTGCATCAGCTCTCTGTAATGCTGCAGTAGCTCTCTGTAATGCTGCAGCTCTCTGTAATGCTGCAGCAGCAGCTCTCTGTAATGCAGCAGTTCTCTGTAATGCCGCAGCAGCTCTCTGTAATGCCGCAGCAGCTCTCTGTAATGCCGCAGCAGCTCTCTGTAATGCCGCAGCAGCTCTCTGTAATGCCGCAGCAGCTCTCTGTAATGCAGCAGCAGCTCTCTGTAATGCAGCAGCAGCTCTCTGTAATGCTGCAGCAGCAGCTCTCTGTAATGCTGCAGCTCTGTAATGCAGCAGCAGCTCTCTGTAATGCAACAGCAGCTCTCTGTAATGCAGCAGCTCTCTGTAATGCTGCAGCAGCTCTCTGTAATGCAGCAGCAGCTCTCTGTAATTCAGCAGCAGCTCTCTGTAATGCTGCAGCAGCTCTGTAATGCAGCAGCAGCTCTCTGTAATGCAGCAGCTCTCTGTAATGCAGCAGTAGCTCTCTGTAATGCTGCATCAGCTCTGTAATGCAGCAGCAGCTCTCTGTAATGCAGCAGCTCACTGTAATGCAGCAGCAGCTCTCTGTAATGCAACAGCAGCTCTCTGTAATGCTGCAGCAGCTCTCTGTAATGCAGCAGCAGCTCTCTGTAATGCAGCAGCAGCTCTCTGTAATGCTGCAGCAGCTCTGTAATGCTGCAGCAGCTCTGTAATGCTGCAGCAGCTCTGTAATGCTGCATCAGCTCTGTAATGCTGCATCAGCTCTCTGTAATGCTGCATCAGCTCTCTGTAATGCAGCAGCAGCTCTGTAATGCAGCAGCAGCTCTCTGTAATGCAGCAGCAGCTCTCTGTAATGCAGCAGCAGCTCTCTGTAATGCTGCAGCAGCTCTCTGTAATGCAGCAGCAGCTCTCTGTAATGCTGCAGCAGCAGTTCTCTGTAATGCTGCAGCAGCAGTTCTCTGTAATGCTGCAGCAGCAGTTCTCTGTAATGCTGCAGCAGCTCTCTGTAATGCTGCAGCAGCAGTTCTCTGTAATGCTGCAGCAGCTCTCTGTAATGCAGCAGTTCTCTGTAATGCTGCAGCAGCTCTCTGTAATGCTGCAGCAGCTCTCTGTAATGCAGCAGCAGCTCTCTGTAATGCTGCAGCAGCAGTTCTCTGTAATGCTGCAGCAGCTCTCTGTAATGCAGCAGTTCTCTGTAATGCTGCAGCAGCTCTCTGTAATGCAGCAGCAGCTCTCTGTAATGCTGCAGCAGCTCTCTGTAATGCTGCAGCAGCTCTCTGTAATGCAGCAGCAGCTCTCTGTAATGCAGCAGCTCTCTGTAATGCTGCAGCAGCTCTGTAATGCAGCAGCAGCTCTCTGTAATGCTGCAGCAGCAGTTCTCTATAATGCTTCAGCTCTTTGTAATGCTGCAGTAGCTCTCTGTAATGCAGCAGCAGTTCTCTGTAATGCAGCAGCAGGTCTCTGTAATGCTGCAGCAGCTGTCTGTAATGCAGCAGCTCTCTGTAATGCAGCAGCAGCTCTCTGTAATGCAGCAGCAGCTCTCTGTAATGCAGCAGCAGTTCTCTGTAATGCAGCAGCAGGTCTCTGTAATGCTGCAGCAGCTCTCTGTAATGCAGCAGCAGGTCTCTGTAATTCTGCAGCAGCAGCTCTCTGTAATGCAGCAGCTCTCTGTAATGCTGCAGCAGCTCTCTCTAATGCAGCAGCAGCTCTCTCTAATGCAGCAGCAGCTCTCTGTAATGCAGCAGTTCTCTGTAATGCTGCAGTAGCTCTCTGTAATGCAGCAGCAGCAGCTCTCTGTAATGCAGCAGCAGCAGCTCTCTGTAATGCAGCAGCAGCAGCTCTCTGTAATGCAGCAGCAGCTCTCTGTAATGCAGCAGCAGCTCTCTGTAATGCTGCAGCAGCTCTCTGTAATGCTGCAGCAGCTCTCTGTAATGCAGCAGCAGCTCTCTGTAATGCTGCAGCAACAGTTCTCTGTAATGCAGCAGCAGCTCTCTGTAATGCAGCAGCTCTCTGTAATGCTGCAGCAGCTCTGTAATGCAGCAGCAGCTCTCTGTAATGCTGCAGCAGCTCTGTAATGCAGCAGCAGCTCTCTGTAATGCTGCAGCAGCAGTTCTCTATAATGCTTCAGCTCTTTGTAATGCTGCAGTAGCTCTCTGTAATGCTGCAGCAGCTCTGTAATGCAGCAGCAGCTCTCTGTAATGCTGCAGCAGCTCTGTAATGCAGCAGCAGCTCTCTGTAATGCTGCAGCAGCAGTTCTCTATAATGCTTCAGCTCTCTGTAATGCAGCAGCAGCTCTCTGTAATGCAGCAGCAGCTCTCTGTAATGCTGCTGCAGCAGCTCTCTGTAATGCAGCAGCAGCTCTCTGTAATGCTGCAGCAGCAGTTCTCTATAATGCTTCAGCTCTCTGTAATGCAGCAGCAGCTCTCTCTAATGCAGCAGCAGCTCTCTGTAATGCTGCAGCAGCTGTCTGTAATGCTGCAGCAGCTGTCTGTAATGCAGCAGCTCTCTGTAATGCAGCAGCAGCTCTCTGTAATGCAGCAGCAGCTCTCTGTAATGCTGCAGCAGCTGTCTGTAATGCAGCAGCTCTCTGTAATGCAGCAGCAGCTCTCTGTAATGCTGCAGCAGCTCTCTGTAATGCTGCAGCAGCTCTCTGTAATGCTGCAGCAGCTCTCTGTAATGCAGCAGTTCTCTGTAATGCTGCAGTAGCTCTCTGTAATGCAGCAGCAGCTCTCTGTAATGCTGCAGCAGCTCTCTGTAATGCAGCAGCAGTTCTCTGTAATGCAGCAGCTCTCTGTAATGCTGCAGCGTTTCTGTAGCATTACCGCGGGCAGGATGATGGCGTTGCGTGTTCTCACTAGACTCATAACTGACAGGAATGAGTGATGTGGGATATAAAGACCGCCTGGCCCCAAGACGGTTTCTCCTAAGAGGTGGCCATTGCAAACTTCATAAAGTTGATTTATTTAATTACATTTAGACGCACTGTAGCTGCAGATTACCGTGCTCCTGCAGGAGTGACATTTCCTTGAGATTAACGTGGTGGCGGTGGGGGGATGGGGGGATGGGGGGATGGGGGGGGGGGTTAGTTAGGATGCCTGGAACACATTTACCAAATCTCCTGCTTTCACAGAAGACTCTAGCGTGCTTTAAAGGCTTTGCTCTGGAACAATAATAGGCTACATATTTTTGCTCAAATGCATAACCTAATAAATGTTTTGTATACATATAGAGCCTCACATATATAAATATTTTTGTGTGTGAATATTTGAGGTTATTGACTGATGCACAAATACATGTGAGGGGATTTCTCTCTGTCGTATATTTCTGTAAGAATGTGTATTTCTGTGAGAATAATTATATACATAAGGATATTTCTATTAGAATATCTATGTGAGGATGTTTATTTGTGTGAGGGTGTGTTTCTGTGAGATTAATCTCTTCTGTGAGTTATGTGTTTCTGTGAGATTGGTCTCTTCTGTTAGTTATGTGTTTCTGTGAGATTAGTCTCTTCTGTGAGTTATGTGTTTCTGTGAGATTAGTCTCTTCTGTGAGTTATGTGTTTCTGTGAGATTAGTCTCTTCTGCGTGTTATGTGTTTCTGTGAGGTTAGTTGTGTTTCTGTGAGGTTAGTTGTGTTTCTGTGAGATTAGTCTCTTCTGTGAGTTATGTTTCTGTTTCTTCTGTGAGCTATGTGTTTGTGTGAGATTAGTCTCTTCTGTGAGCTATGTGTTTCTGTGAGATTAGTCTCTTCTGTGAGTTATGTGTTTCTGTGAGATTAGTCTCTTCTGTGAGTTATGTGTTTCTGTGAGATTAGTCTCTTCTGTGAGTTATGTGTTTCTGTGAGATTAGTCTCTTCTGTGTGTTATATGTTTCTGTGAGGTTAGTTGTGTTTCTGTGAGGTTAGTTGTGTTTCTGTGAGATTAGTCTCTTCTGTGAGCTATGTGTTTGTGTGAGATGAGTCTCTTCTGTGAGTTATGTGTTTCTGTGAGTGCTCCATTTTAGCGGCTGGATGAAAAGCCCTGGTAGGCAGCGGGGGCAGCAGTGCGATGTAGAGAAATGACTGTTTGGCGAAACGATGCAGTGATGCGAGACGACGGCAGACAGCTTTTGCCAGACGGCGGGCGGCTGTCATGTAGGCGCACGCGGTCCGGGCCCGCTGAGTCAGCGCATGACCTCTGACCTCCTCAGCGGGCGGCGCCCGGGCGGCGGGATGCTCAGACGCCTGAAGGGGCGCGCAGACAGGAGGGCGAGCCGTGGAGATGGGCTCGGAGCACACGCAGGGGGAAGCCCTGTCCCGCTAGCTCATTTCATAAACCGCTGATAATTTCATCAGCAGAACATCAGGCCAGAGAACCACAAACGGAACTCTCAGCTAGCGCTGTGGGCTGCATTTCCTTAAAAGGGTCTCTGTGCGAGGGAAGCCTTTGCCGCTGCGCAGGGGCTAATGTACATATTACCATCTCCTCTCATCTTCCTCCTCATTATTCCCAGGGTAAAATGCTCTTCCTCTGGCATTACCCCGGTAATGTGATCATACCAAATGGACAATAATAGACCTCCAGCCCCCTGGTAGCAATATCCCTCAGTCTGTCTTTACCCATAACCCCCTGCATGTTAGGAGGGAGAGGGAGCCAAATGCACTGCAGTAACACACGCAGTGTGGTTGTATTCCGCGTGCAGCTCAAAATGAGAGGTAAATAGAGAAGTTTGGAACCGTCCTTTAATTTCCCAACGCACATATGTGATTGTTATGGTCATTCATTTCTGCTCTCTCCGAATATCCAGCTAGCAAAGCCCAGTCATAACTTTATTCCATATCAGTGGCATCTGTGTCAGTTTGGGGAGGAGGGCGAGCGTGTGGGGCATCCTGTGTCAGTTTGGGGAGGGAGGTGGGCGTGTGGGGCGTCCTGTGTCAGTTTGGGGAGGGAGGTGGGCGTGTGGGGCGTCCTGTGTCAGTTTGGGGAGGGAGGTGTGGTTGGGACTCCGTAGCCGGGATGGGTGCACATCATTAGGGTGAGACCCGGTGTTGACTCCCACGTGCCAGGCCAGAATGCCTGCGTTTTAAACACTGTGGCGGTCCCTCTAAGAGGCACCACGAGCCGATCTGCTCATTACGATACCAGCAGCCGTCTCCTACCCTCTGCCTCTACTGAAACATGAAAGTCATTCTGTACTCTGTTGGAAATATTTGGAAAAGAACCCTAGGGTTGCTCTCTGTGTGCCTTAGATTTTTCATCCATATTTTAAAAAATACATATAAATTTTTTATACATCCTCGCCTTGTACTTTATTTTTTCAGAGGACAAAAATTGGATCTTTCACATTTCCTACCACAAAGACTCTATTAAAATGTGCCTGTTTTACAATAAAGGCTGCTCTTTAATATGTTTACGTCTTATTACACTGACCCATTGTTACGTAATGCAGACACATGGCAAGTGTTGCCATGGAAATTCAGTAAGTACCAGGGATTTCCTGGCTCAAAATAGAGCTTAGGTGGTGACTTTGCGTCGAAGTGACTGCCTCCGTCAACTCAACGCATTGCCTCTCTATATTTAGCTACATTTTTAACCTTAGTGTATTAAATTAATTTTGTACATTCAACTCAAAGAATGCTTGGGCCATTCTTTTTTGTCACTGGTGTTACTTGTACATTGTAACAACATAAAAGGTTTTTCAGAATTTTATTTCTCAGTTCATGTCTAAGGTTGCACGTAAACTCAAAAGCAGTCAAATCTTTAAAAACTTGAAATGCAGTATCATTCATGACCAAATTGTACCAATTGCTGATTATTTACAATTTTTTGCGATCTCTCCTATAGGGGACATAGGAGACTTGAAAAGACATTGAAAGACATTTTAGTGCAGGAAAATCCTCTTTTGAATAAAAAATAAACAAAAAACTTCTTAAGGATTGATGGCCCAATTCATATTTCATTCATAAATTTGGATTGTAAATCATAGTTTGTTCATATGAATTGCACCCATGTGAATTTATCTGATTGCATAACTGCATTAATGCATGCCTTTGAAATGTGCAAATGCTTCCCGCATCTTAAAATCTTAATGGGATTCAGTGGGTTGGGGGGTTGTTAATGTCTTTAATGTATTTTAAATGCTTTAGCATCACAGGGTCTCTTGCTGTAGTGTTGCCAGCATGTTGCCTATTACTCAGCAATGGGAGCGAGGTTGCATAAACCCCATAATGGGAGAACATGATTGTGTGAACCAATCACACTGTCTCTCCACAAGAAAAACACAATCATTGGTTCAAATCAGCCTGTTACTGGGAACATGACTCCTCATTCCCCCCTCACTGCTGCAACCACACTGAGCAGATACATAATGTTGAAGGATTAGCATTAGAACTGCAGTTTCAGGAAAAGTGCTAAACTGCTTGTCACCTACTTGCAGGAACTTTCCCACCATTGCTTATCCCAGGATCCAGTGTTGTTTGCTCCTGAACTGTGGGGGTCACACCTGACCCCACACCAGTGTGTCTCTGGCATTCCGACAGCTGGACTCTGTGCTCCTGCTGCAGAGTGAGCTGCTCAGGACTCTGTAGAGTGAGCTGCTCAGGGCTCTGTGCGCCTGCTGCAGAGTGAGCTGCTCAGGACTCTGTAGAGTGAGCTGCTCAGGGCTCTGTGCTCCTGCTGCAGAGTGAGCTGCTCAGGGCTCTGTGCTCCTGCTGCAGAGTGAGCTGCTCAGGGCTCTGTGCTCCTGCTGCAGAGTGAGCTGCTCAGGACTCTGTAGAGTGAGCTGCTCAGGGCTCTGTGCTCCTGCTGCAGAGTGAGCTGCTCAGGGCTCTGTGCTCCTGCTGCAGAGTGAGCTGCTCAGGGCTCTGTGCTCCTGCTGCAGAGCGAGCTGCTCGGGACTCTGTGCTCCTGCTGAACTGCTCAGGACTCTGTGCTCCTACTGCAGAGCGAGCTGCTCAGGACTCTGTGTAGAGTGAGCTGCTCAGGACTCTGCTCCTGCTGAGCTGCTCAGGACTCTGTGTAGAGCGAGCTGTTCAGGACTCTGTGCTCCTGCTGCAGAGCGAGCTGCTCAGGACTCTGTGCTCCTGCTGAGCTGCTTGGGACTCTGTGCTCCTGCTGCAGAGCCAGCTGCTCAGGACTCTGTGCTCCTGCTGCAGAGCGAGCTGCTCAGGACTCTGTGCTCCTGCTGAGCTGCTCAGGACTCTGTGCTCCTGCTGAGCTGCTCAGGCCTCTTGCTACTCGTTGGTGATTTACAGATGTAGGGCTTTTCTCTGTGCAGTTAGTATAAGCTGCTGTGGATAAGAAATAAAACAGGTAGGCCTATGTCTTGAAAACGAGAAATTATATCTGATGAGGCTAATCTGGATAAATAAAGGTCAAATAAATGCAAACTGTAAACTAAAATACTTGAATTACTCTTCATCATGGAGTGACATTCCTGCAGATTGCTGATGGCCTTGAAAGAAACATGTATTTTCACTGATATTCAGAACAATGTTTTCTTTTACATGATGGTGCGTGGTGGCTACAGGTATATCTGCCCATATATTAGTGTCCAGTGCTGAGCATGGCGAATCCCATTGGGATGTGTTCATGTATTAGTGTTCAGGAGCCTTTGGGATGTGCTCATATATTAGTGTTCAGGAGCGTTTGGGATGTGTTCATATATTAGTGTTCAGGAGCGTTTGGGATGTGTTCATATATTAGTGTTCAGCAGCTGTTGGGATGTGTTCATATATTAGTGTCCAGGAGGTAAGGCAGGGATTTGGGATGGAAATGTATGAATTCGGTGAGGTTCACGGTGGCTGGGTGCTGTGTGGGTCTTTCTGGGACATCATGCTGTGTCCTCAGCTGGCCTTTTAATAGTGCTGCCTGCTGTCTGTGTGTGAGTGTCTGTGTGAGTGCGTGCGTGCGTGCGTGTATGTGTGTGTGTGTGTCCACTGTGTGTGCTGTCTGTCATCTAACTGTGTGTGTGTGTGTGTGTGTGTGAATGTGTATGTGTCCACTGTGTGTGTGCTTTCTGTCCACTAACTGTGTGTGTGTGTATGTGTCCACTGTGTGTGCTTTCTGTCCACTAACTCTGTGTGTGTGTGTGTGTGCTTTCTGTCCACTAACTGTGTGTGTGTGTCCACCACTGTGTGTTCGCCACTTGTGTGTGTATGTCCACTGTGTGTGTGTGCTTTCTGTCCACTAGCTGTGTGTGTGTGTGTGTGTGTGAGTGTGTATGTGTCCACTGTGTGTGTGCTTTCTGTTCACTAACTGTGTGTGTGTGTGTCCACTGTGTGCGCTTTCTGTCCACTAGCTGTGTGTGTGTGTGTGTGTGTGTGTGTGTGTGTGTCCACTGTGTGCGCTTTCTGAATACGCGAATAAGAAACAAAACGAGTAGAGGTACGCTGCAGTCATATTCCGCTCCTGGTTGTGTCTGGGGCCTTTTGCCTTCAGTCTTGTCTTCAGCCAGTGAAATGCATGTTCAGCTGGATTCAGGTTGGGTGATTGACTTGGCCAGTCAAGATCATTCCACTTTTTGGCGGTGAAAAACTCCTTGGTTGCTAGCAATGTGTTTGGGGTCATTGTCCAGTGATTTTTTGCGGCATTTGTTTGGATTTGAACAGATTAATGAACCACCTGAGGTTATGCTGGTGTAGCCTTCTCTTTACTTTAGTGTTTGACACATCTGTGCCTGGATAGTGTTCTTGATCTGTTTTACAGTTGATAATTGTTTTTTTCTTCACAATTGAAGTTATTATTCATTCATGAACTGCAGTGGTATTCTGTGGTCTCCCTGGTTGTTTGCTATTGCTCAGCTGACCAGTGCAATCTTGCTTCTTGACAGTGTAACCGGCAGTTAAGTTCTCTGATTGGCTTATTCTGATTTTCCCACCCCGAGGTGGCCTGCTTTACTGGCAGTGACATGTCCTCGTGTTCACAGACAACAGCAACAGACTCCAGATCCATATTCCACACCTAGAATCAACTCCAGAGCTTTTTTTAACTGTCTCGTGCGTGAACGAATGATGCAAAGACACAAAGCTGGACAAGAAACTGCTGAGCGGTCAGTTGTTGAATTACTTTTGGTCCCTCAAAAGGGTGGGGCTGGTTAAAAAGGGCTTCAGGTCCTCCATGGTTTACTGGACTATGGATGTAAATACTCACAAATTTAAGTTGACTGACTGCACTTTAACATCATGTTCGTTGTTTCATTTCAAATCCAATGTGCTGGAGTACAGAGCCAAAACAACAAAAAATGTGTCACTTTGCAAACACTGAGTGCACTGTGTAAATAATGAGCATTGGACAAAACAGAACAACTTTTTTTTTCTTTTCCATGGAGGAACTTCATCAGTTCCTGTCTTCTCTTTGTCCAGCAGTTGTGCAGAACATAACGTGCGTATGAATTATTCCTTCTCGTAATATAAGGGAAGTGTTTTGAGGGTTCGGTTCTCTGTGGTGCAGGTGCTAACGGGAGGTTCAGGCTCGGCAGTGTTGCTCGTTCTGACCAGTACGCCGTGTCCTGCTGACCCCGTGTCCCGCTGACCCCGCGTCCGGCTGACCCCGCGTCGTCCCGCTGTCCCGCTGACCCCGCGCGTCCGCTGACCCCGTGTCCCGCTGACCCCGCGTCCGGCTGACCCCGCGTCCCGCTGACCCCGTGTCCCGCTGACCCCGCGTCCTGCTGACCCCGCGTCCCGCTGACCCCGCGTCCCGCTGACCCCGTGTCCCGCTGACCCCGTGTCCCGCTGACCCCGCGTCCTGCTGACCCCGCGTCCCGCTGACCCCGTGTCCCGCTGACCCCGCGTCCTGCTGTCCCGCTGACCCCGCGTCCGGCTGACCCCGTGTCCCGCTGACCCCGTGTCCCGCTGACCCCGCGTCCCGCTGACCCCGCGTCCCGCTGACCCCGTGTCCCGCTGACCCCGTGTCCCGCTGACCCCGCGTCCTGCTGACCCCGCGTCCCGCTGACCCCGTGTCCCGCTGACCCCGCGTCCTGCTGACCCCGCGTCCCGCTGACCCCGTGTCCCGCTGACCCCGTGTCCCGCTGACCCCGCGTCCTGCTGACCCCGCGTCCCGCTGACCCCGTGTCCCGCTGGCCCCGTGTCCCGCTGGCCCCGTGTCCCGCTGGCCCCGCGTCCCGCTGACCCCGCGTCCCGCTGACCCCGCGTCCCGCTGACCCCGCGTCCTGCTGACCCCGTGTCCCGCTGACCCCGCGTCCTGCTGACCCCGTGTCCTGCTGACCCCGTGTCCCGCTGACCCCGTGTCCCGCTGACCCCGCATCCTGCTGACCCCGCGTCCCGCTGACCCCGTCCAGCTCGCCGTGAAACCCATTCTCCGAGCGGATCTCCCCGGCGGCCATTTTGCTTCGCCCCTCTGTTTACGGTCGCTCGCAGGGATCATTAGGATGCGCTCAGCGTCTTGCCGGCTACGCTGTTTATCTGCGGCCGTGTGGAGCGCTTAATCATCGGTGCGAATCCTGGGCGTTCCCGCCCCCCCCCCCCCCCGGCGCGCGCGACTTCGCCTCGGCCCATTAGGCTCCGCGGCGGTAGCCGGCGCCGTTGCCGGGCGATTAGCGGCTGTGGCTGAGCTGATGCTCGCGCGGGTTTCCTGTGTTAGAGGCTCCTTCCGCTCCCTGGCTTTCAGCCGCGGCCCAGGCCTCGCAGTTCTGAGCGCCGTTGATCGTTAGCGGTGCCGGCTAATGGGCGGTTTGGGCTGTCTTGTAAAAAGCCGGCTGATGCAGCGTTGCTATTATTAATCTCAAGTCATCTGGGGCTGCTGTGGTACAGAGAGCGCTGGGGGGCTGGGGGGGGCAGGGGGTTTAAGGGTTCTTGCCTCCAGGTAGTGCAGGGTATGGGTCAAAGTGCCCCACCCAGCTCATCACTAAAGGACAGTCGTTTCCTGCCCCCAGCACCCGAACACTTCAGGACACAGTTACTGCCACCATAAAACCCGACCAGCGCTGGCCCATGGGCCCGATGGGGAAACTAACAACAAACGGCACATTTTAACAGCTTAGAAGTATGCTGCTCCGTCTGCCATTTTAAGTGTTTTCTTCCCCGTCCCAGTTCCTCCACCGTTTGGGCTGCCCAGCCGCGCTCTCGTGTTGGCGGCTCAGGAGACCACAGAGAAGCACGTGCTATCCTCCAAAACGCGCGGTGTTGAGCTGTAACACGCGGTGTTGAGTCTGTCCTCTGAAACACATGGTGTTGTGCCTGTCCTCTGAAACACATGGTGTTGAGTCTGTCCTCTGTAATGGGCTGTGTTCAGCCTGTCCCCTGAGATGCGTGGTGTTGGGCTTGTCCTCTGAGATGCGCTGTGTTGGGCTTGTCCTCTGAGATGCGTAGTGTTGGGCTTGTCCTCTGTGAAACGTGTGGTGTTGGGCTTGTCCTCTGAGATGCACTGTGTTGGGCTTGTCCCCTGAGATGCGTGGTGTTGGGCTTGTCCTCTGAGATGCGCTGTGTTGGGCTTGTCCTCTGAGATGCGCTGTGTTGGGCTTGTCCTCTGAGATGCGCTGTGTTGGGCTTGTCCTCTGAGATGCGCTGTGTTGGGCTTGTCCTCTGTGAAACGTGTGGTGTTGGGCTTGTCCTCTGTGAAACGTGTGGTGTTGGGCTTGTCCTCTGAGACGTGTGGTGTTGAGCACTGCGTTCTATCGCAGCGCAGCTGGTGAGTCCTGCTCACACAGACGTGAGTCAGAGGAAGATGCTTTGTGTGCTTGCTGCTGCTGCCCAGTCCACCAGCAGGGGGCGACGGTGTGAGATGAGACGCTGTAGACCTGGGCCTCCAGAGGCCCTCCCATCAGTGGGAGACCATAGAGCCCGCTCTGCTCTAGCTGCCAGCCGCAGTTGGCTCTGGCTGTGCTCTTTTACTCATACTTGCTCATACGAACAAAGATGTGGTTGGAACGGCCTTGGTGTGACAGTTTTATCTCAGAGCTGTGCTACCTGCAGACAGAAGGCCCCAGTTCTGTGCTCTCCACTTGCTTTTGACAGATTATAGCACTGCTAGTGCCAAACTCACACGGTGTCCCGGTTTTGAGGGGCTGTCACCCCGTATCCCGCGGCGACGGAGGCTGCGGCAGACCGTCCGGACGTTGGCACCTGGGAATTTCGCGCTGGTTGGCCGGGTCG
Organism: Anguilla japonica; assembly: GCA_025169545.1. Lineage (NCBI taxonomy): Eukaryota > Metazoa > Chordata > Actinopteri > Anguilliformes > Anguillidae > Anguilla > Anguilla japonica. The sequence goes on from CM045895.1 coordinate 1,569,169, forward strand.
CTGGCATTCGCGGGGGCGTGGCCGTTTCCTGGCGACAGCGGAACGCTCGGTCCCTGGGAAGGTTCTAACGAGTCCGTTCACTGCCAAATACCTCCAGCCAAAAAAAAACCCCCACAGTGAGCAGGGCTCATTGTAGCCAGGTCAAGCTGGCGTAATGAGGGCACCTCTGTCTCACACAGGTCATCAGACGTGGTTTTGATGCGCAGTCTCGTGTTTAGCGACGCGCACGCAGCCTCCGAGTCCTGCGTCGATGTCTGAACTTTTACCTAGAGGGGAAACGTTTTGACTGCCATTGCAGTTGAAACACCATCTTCCTTACTGCAGGTGGAAAGATCACGTCTGGCAGCAGAGGTGGTATCGATTACTTTGCTGCTGATTATTCTCATTTTTGAGAGGAAGTGGTACAGTGTACCTTATTCATATAATTATTCTGCATGTGTACAGTTTATGGACATCCTACATTGGATGGTTTGTCCTGTTTCAGCCAGTAATCTGCCAATATTCTGCCCTATGACCTGCAGACATCCCATAAGTTATTTGGGCAGAATTAGCCACTGCTTTTTCTGGACTTTTTCAGTACCTTTTCAGGACTTTCCAGTATCTTTCAGGACTCCAAATCATCAAAACACTTCAAATCCTTTGTTAGATGCTGCTGTTGTTCCTTTCATTGACAGTCCATACACTGCTTGATTAAAACTCCTGAGCTGAATTAAAAAAGCACTGTGATGTTCTGAGCACTGGCACTTTGGTATTTAGAATTTGTATTATGTTATTGTGTATGATTTTTTGCTCGCTTTTAGTGCTGTGACCTATGTACCGCCCAGGGACAACAGATAGAAATGAGCTTTTAGCTAAATCTGGTGCAATATATTTATTGTACGCTGTCCCTGTTAATTAATTAAATAAATAAATAAATAAATAAATAGATATTTGGCAACAGGCTATGTCAGACTGTACGTGTTATAAATCGCCCTGGATATGCAAGTATATCTCATAGAGGTGTCATTCAAAAGTGGATGGTAAGCAGGTAATGCCTTTTTTGCATTTTCGGCAGTGTAGAGTAACAGGTAGGGGACTGGCTGTGTGGTCCAGGGGGGCAGTGTAGAGTAGCAGGTAGGGGACTGGCTGTGTGGTCCAGGGGGGCAGTGTAGAGTAACAGGTAGGGGACTGGCTGTGTGGTCCAGGGGGGCAGTGTAGAGTAGCAGGTAGGGGACTGGCTGTGTGGTCCAGGGGGGCAGTGTAGAGTAGCAGGTAGGGGACTGGCTGTGTGGTCCAGGGGGGAGTGTAGAGTAGCAGGTAGGGGACTGGCTGTGTGATCCAGGGGGGCAGTGTAGAGTAGCAGGTAGGGGACTGGCTGTGTGGTCCAGGGGGGCAGTGTAGAGTAGCAGGTAGGGGACTGGCTGTGTGGTCCAGGGGGCAGTGTAGAGTAACAGGTAGGGGACTGGCTGTGTGGTCAGGGGCAGTGTAGGCAGGTAGGGGACTGGCTGTGTGGTCCAGGGGGGCAGTGTAGAGTAACAGGTAGGGGACTGGCTGTGTGGTCCAGGGGGGCAGTGTAGAGTAACAGGTAGGGGACTGGCTGTGTGGTCCAGGGGGGCAGTGTAGAGTAGCAGGAAGGGGACTGGCTGTGTGATCCAGGGGGGCAGTGTAGAGTAGCAGGTAGGGGACTGGCTGTGTGGTCCAGGGTGGCAGTGTAGAGTAGGGTAGGGACTGGCTGTGTGGTCCAGGGGGGCAGTGTAGAGTAGCAGGTAGGGGACAGGGGGGGCAGTGTAGAGTAGCAGGTAGGGGACTGGCTAGGGGGGCAGTGTAGAGTAACAGGTAGGGGACTGGCTGTGTGATCCAGGGGGGCAGTGTAGAGTAGCAGGTAGGGGACTGGCTGTGTGGTCCAGGGGGGAGTGTAGAGTAACGGGTAGGGGACTGGCTGTGTGGTCCAGGGGGCAGTGTAGAGTAACGGGTAGGGGACAGTGTAGAGTAACGGGTAGGGGACTGGCTGGTGGTCCAGGGTGGCAGTGTAGAGTAACGGGTAGGGGACTGGCTGGTGGTCCAGGGTGGCACTGGCTGGTAGGGGACTGGCTGTGTGATCCAGGGGGGCAGTGTAGAGTAGCAGGTAGGGGACTGGCTGTGTGGTCCAGGGGGGCAGTGTAGAGTAATGGGTAGGGGACTGGCTGTGTGGTCCAGGGTGGCAGTGTAGAGTAATGGGTAGGGGACTGGCTGTGTGGTCCAGGGGGGCAGTGTAGAGTAGCAGGTAGGGGACTGGCTGTGTGATCCAGGGTGGCAGTGTAGAGTAACAGGTAGGGGACTGGCTTTATGATCGAGAGGCTGCGGGTTCAATTCCCAAGCGGGGTGCTGGTGTCGTACGTTTGAGCATGGTACCTCAGGAGAAGGCAGCACGTGTGGGTCAGTAAACCAATAAAGACACTTGAATGTCCACAAACAAACTGTTCACTGAAAACATTTGAGTTCATACTGGATATTTCTTCTTTTATATATTTTAATTAATGTGAACTGATTAAACAGCATTTAATTTTTTTTAAGTGTTGGTAAAAGTGGGTCAGACAGTCAATTTACAGTATTAGCACAAGCGCTTCTGTCTTCCCTCAACTAACAAACAGGAAGTGCGTGTTTCCCTGGCGATGTGCCCTTTTTGAACAGCAACGATATGGCAACAAAAGAATAGGAGAAGTTGAAATGGAACCTGAGAATACTTTACCGTTAACTTTTCCGTTAGCATCTTTCCTTTGTGCGGTCCTTGCTAGTGGGGTCCGTGGGTTAGCCATGGATTAGTCATTCTGATCGCTAAACGGGGGGTTATTTCAGCATGTTCGACTTTGAACAGGGCAGGGTGATTAACTGACACAGAGTGAAACATGCTCAACTCAAGCATATTTACTAAATAATATAAATATTTAGTAAATAACTGGGTGCAGAATCCTATAAAATATATCAAGGTAGAAACACAAGGGACAGCACTCTCTGGAATATTCAAACTATTAATTTATTACATCAATGTATGAAGCACGATAAGAACGGCGTCCATTTTGTCTAACATTCTGTGATAATCTGTTGCTGAACTACACAGTGGCATCGTACCTTCCACTCTGTCAGCTCTGTTAAGTTTGCAGGTGGCGTGCCTGCGGTTATGATGCGTTTCAGTGTAGTTCTGACTGTGTGTGGCACATTTGTCTCCAGTGGCTGCTGTTGCTAGGGGCGATGGTACACGACCCCAGGAGGAGAGCATATGGCCTACAGCGCACACACCTGTTTAACATTAGTTCATCTGTCAACTGACCACAGACGTGGGAGGAAATACTGTTCCCAACCTGAATCTCAAATTCCTCTTATTTATTTGTGGCATTTACGACCACACTGGGAAAGGAATGGAAAATGGCCGCCCGGCCGGCCAGGCAGGTAACAAAGAAAGGCAGACAAAATGGCCTATTGCTGATGGATGGATCTCCCAGGTCTACTGAGTGGCTGTTAATGCCCAGCCCAGTCTGAAGTATCCGCCAGTACAGACCGGCTGCATGTATGTGCGTTGCCCTGCATAAGACTGCACATGCAGGGTGGCTGCAGTGGAGGACTGGCTGTGGCTGTCTCCACTCTAATTAGTGTACTTCGCCTGGCTACAAGACTACATTCTGTATCAGCGCCTGTCATGAGACTCTGTTAATTTGCTTCAAAACTACAAAGCGACACCCTGGGTAATGTCTTTGGATAACCTCACCAAGCAGCACTGTTAACACAGTGGTTTATCACTCCATAGGCATTGGATATCTTGTTTTGGGGTGGGGGGGGCAGCTTTGTTTGGTTTGCTTTTAGTTGGCCGAAGCCCCAGTGAAGTGTATCACCTTTGGTCTTTTAATTATTTTTTGTGCCGATCACCACCCCCCCACCTAGGAGGTCTAATTTATTTTGAGACTATCCTTAAGTCTGGAACTTCTGTGTGACCCCCTCCTGCCCCAGGTCACAAATTGCAGCCTTCCCCTCCCCACCTAACACTACCAAGCCCCCCCCCAAACCCCCCCCTCCCCCCGAGTGACAGATATGTGCGTGCGCTCGTTTCGGGGGGCACCAGATCCTTCCTCTAAACTCCACCCCTCTCTCCCAGCCCCACCCCTCTCCCTCAGCCCCACCTCTCTCTCCCTCAGCCCCACCCCTCTCTCCCAGCCCCACCCCTCTCCCAGCCCCACCCTGCTCCTCTGGCCCCACCCCTCTCTCCCTCAGCCCCACCCCTCTCTCCCAGCCCCCCACCTCTCCCCCTCAGCCCCACCTCCCTCTCCCAGCCCCACCCCGCTCCTCTGGCCCCACCCCTCTCTCCCTCAGCCCCACCCCTCTCTCCCAGCCCCACCCCTCTCTCCCAGCCCCACCTCTCTCTCCCTCAGCCCCACCTCCCTCTCCCTCAGCCCCACCCTTCTCCTCTAGCCCCACCCCTCTCTCCCAGCCCCACCTCTCTCTCCCTCAGCCCCACCCCTCTCTCTCAGCCCACCCCTCTCTCCCAGCCCCACCCTGCTCCTCTGGCCCCACCCCTCTCTCCCTCAGCCCCACCCCTCTCCCTCAGCCCCACCCCTCTCTCCCAGCCCCACCTCTCTCCCTCAGCCCCACCTCCCTCTCCCTCAGCCCCACCCCTTCTCCTCTAGCCCCACCCCTCGCCCTCAGCCCCACCCCTGTTTCCAGCCCCACCCCTCTCCTCTAGCTCCGCCCCTCTCCCTCAGCCCCGCCCCTCTCCTCCAGCCCCACTCCTCTCCTCCAGCTCCACCCCTCTCCCCCAGGCCATACCTCTTTTGTCTTTTCGCCTGTAATGAACCATTGCTGTTTCTCCCCCTAGACCAGACATGATTAGTAGACACTGAATTAATCTCCCATGCCGGATCCAATACCGTGGTAATTAAGAGGAAATGTGATGTTTAAAAGAGAGCTTTCTCCCTCTTTCTTCTCTCTCTCTTACATCAGCAGGGATGTGCTTTACTATCCGTCTCCCTCCGACTGTCTGACTGCACGTCCTTCTGTCTGTCTGTCTGACTGTCTGACTGTCTGTCTCATCCCTCTGATCTTTAAACATGGATCAACCCTTATGGTGAAAGTATGTATTTAAAGCTTCACATCCCAGCCAGCTCTCAGTCTTAGAAACACTCAGGGATTGCGGCACAGAGAAACAGATCAGAAGAAAAGACCGCACTGCAAAACAAGTTCTTATTTATAACTGCGGTCTACGTGTCATGCAACAAAACTAACCTTTAGGATTCGCTGACGAAAGGGAGAGGGTAAGGGACCGTCTGCCATTATTCAGAGCAAGTTAGGAAACGGGCAGCGTAAGGGAGCGTCTGCCATTCAGAGCGAGTGAGAAAGAGACTGATATAAGGGAGCGTCTGCCATTCAGAGCGAGTGAGAGAGACGATATAAGGGAGCGTCTGCCATTCAGAGCAAGTGAGAGAGAGATGATATAAGGGAGCGTTGCCATTCAGGGCGAGTGAGAAAGAGACGATATAAGGGAGCGTCTGCCATTGTAATCCAGTGAGCACGGGGACTGCATAAGGGATCGTCTGCCATTAATCTTCAGTAAATGTCTCTATCCAGAGCGGATAGGAGGGCTGCCTGGGCCCCAGCTGCTGTGGATAAACACCGGTGACCTCATTAAGCGCTCCCCCGACAGGAAGGAGCTGCAGAGAGCCAGCCACACACAGCAGAGCGTCACCCCCCCCCAGCCACACACTGCAGGAACCCCCCCCCCCCCCCAGCCACACACAGCAGAGCCCCCCCCTCCCCTCCCCCAGCCACACACTGCAGAGCATCACCCCCCCCCCCTGCCACACGCTGCAGAGGACCCCCTTCCCCCCCAGCCCACACTGCAGGACCCCCCCCAGCAGCCACACACTGCGGAGCATCACCCCCCCCAGCCACACACTGAAGGAACCCCCCCACCCCCCCAGCCACACGCTGCAGAGCGTCCCCCCCCCCAGCCACACGCTGCAGGACCCCCCCCCCCCAGCCACACACTGCAGGAACCCCCCCCCCCCAGCCACACACAGCAGAGCGTCACCCCCCCCCCCCCCACACACACACAGAGCGTCACCCCCCCCAACAGCACACACAGCAGAGCGTCACCCCCCCCCAGCCACACACTGCCACCACACACACAGCAGAGCGTCACCCCCCCCCCAGCCCACACTCACACACACAGCAGAGCGTCACCCCCCCCCCCCCACCACAGCATAGCGTCACCCCCCCCAGCCACACACTGCACAATCACACACAGCAGAGCGTCACCCCCCCCCCCAGCCACACACTGCCACCAATCACACACAGCAGAGCGTCACCCCCCCCCCCCCCCCCCCCCTCAGTCACACACAGCAGAGCGTCACCCCCCCCCCCCTCAGTCACAGCGTGTCAGGCCCCTTTCAGCACCCTGTACCTGTCTGCAGCAGCACCTGGGCCCACAGGGGGGATGGGGGGATGGGGGGACGGGGGGAGGGGGGAGTGGGAAGGAGAGAAGGAGGGAGGGAGGATGGAGAGGGGGCAGAGAGAGAGAGAGTGCTCACTGCATTAGTTTATGTATTTACATGTACTTGTTATGTATTTATTTGTTAATATTTCATGACATTGTATAGCAGTTTATATACTGTACGTACATTGTCATTTTGTTCTGTAGAGCTTTGGCAAAGCATGTTTTAAAATATAAAGTGTTTTGAAAGAGAGAGTGACAGAGGGACACAGACAAAGAGAGACAGGCAGACAGAGAGAGATTTAAGTACTCTCAGTTTATCTCGTTTTTTCAGTTATGGGGTAGTTATGGGTAAAAATGACACCTGTTGACCTCATTAAAAGCACAACCGCTGGGCTGCCAGGGATTTGGGGGTGGGGGGGGGGGGGCACATTACGGATGCGTGTGGAGCTCAGTGGGATGTCCGGTTCCACTGCCGCCTCTCTCCCCTCCACCGATGAGAAGCCCCCGGTAGGCTGGTCCCCAGGGCTGAGAGACAGAGCACAGGAGCGTGTAAAGAAGAGAACAGGCCGTTGACAAATGTGTAACCTCTTATATCAAGGAATTTACCTCCTCGTGTAGGCTGGCCTGAGTGTCCCGCAGTGTTTAGGCAATCAGCCTGGTTATGCAAATACCTCCAGAGTCATCATGGCGCTTGGGTCTACTTCACAGCCTAACTACTCAGTGAGTTTGATACATGAATATGACCCTGCAAGCTGTTCCAGGTGGGTGACAATGAGTGTGTCTTGTCTCTGTTCTTACCTCTCGATGGTTTCTGTCACTGGTTACTGTGGTATCATACTTACATGGTACAGTCATTATACCCCCATGGTAATATTAATGGTACCTCCACCATTAATATGAAGCAGCAGGAAGTAGAAACACCAGCGAGTGTAGAAGCAGTAATTTGCATCCGCATGTAGATGCCCACACAGCAAACGTGTGCAGATCGCCTCCAGGTTATTTGTTGAGAAAAAAGACAACGTGATGGTTGCATTTGCAATGGCTCCTCTTGCATTACGTGGTTGCAGATAGCATTTGGAATCTACTCAATGTTAATTCTGTCTTCCACTTTCAGGAACGCTAATGGTTTCTTCCACATTCCTCCTCCTCTACCTTTCTGGAACAGCGATGTGGTTAAGCCCGTTAGGTATTCAGACCACAAGCACTTCTCAGAAGAAAGGCCCACATCAGATTAAGACCCAGGAGGCATTCAGCATTAGTTCTGCATTGCTGTGTGTATCCTGTGAGGGTTTGGATTTTGAAATGCTATCGTTTCTCCCCAGCACACATTTATAAAAAATTCAGGGCTTCTCCCGGGTTAGAAATGTCTTGTTGCTACACAAATCTTTTAGACACACTTCTAATGTACTTAGCAATTGCACTTCTTCAGGCATTCACATTGTCAATTTGCATATTTCCTTTAAGCAGTTTAATGGCTTTAACTCCTTGACCGGTTATTTCTTTGTTGTTGGTTTGTTTATACATGCCGAGTTTGGCTTGTTGAAATGTTGAGTCTTGTTCCACAATTTTATTGCGTCCCTGTCAAGCAGAGGTTACCGTCCGGGCACACGTCTGGAAAGAAAGAAAGGAAGGGACATACTCACTGTGCGTGTTTTATGTAATAAGGCATGTGCCATAGAATGAAATCCAGTTACACACGGAAGTTTGGCCTCATTTCAGTCTGAATGCTGTGTGGTTTTTTTTAATGTATGAATTTGGCACCCCACTTGGGCTCAACATGTCAAGTTCCAGCCATAATTTGAAATGCCCGACTGTCTGCTGCTGGAACCGCGATCACGCGCGAACCCCACTGCCGATTCGGGAGAGTGTCGACGTCCGCGGTTCTCCCCGAAACCTGTGCTGTCGCCAGATGCTTCTTTTCACACCACACACTACAGCTGAGCTCTCACAGAGGGAGTCAGAGGAGGACCTTTCATATGCAGCTTTAGCATGCAGCCTGCAGGCACCTGACCTGCCAGCAGGGGTCGCTCGTTAGCGTCGAAACGCGGTTCGGATTCGGTCTGAGACCGCAGGACGCGTGCATGCACCACGCTGTGCACCACGCAGCAGATGCCTGCCATTTCCAGCACTCTTTCGATGTCCTGCTTGGTTTTGTACACATATTTAGCTTGAGAGAGGTCAGCTCACAATGTTGCAAATTACACACAAAAACATAATTTGGTGAACCGGACTGGTTTTGTTACTCAAAGTTGAGGGCAGAGGACACTTCTTGGAGATGAAAGGGACTTTTGTTGGGTACGATGGCTGAAGTTCAGGTGCTTGTATTTGGAGTGGTGTGCATTTAACTGGGTACGGGATCCACTGAGGTGGATCAGACCAGAGAATATATTTATTTCATATTTATTTTGTTTAAAAATGGAGGATAGCAGGGGACAGACACGACGCAGTTGGTCTCCAGGGCAGACAGGGTCTCAGAATGAAGTGGGGGAATGTGTGGATAGCTGTTGGAGGCTGTTTTGCCCCCTTGGTTGGGTTTCTGTCATGTCTGGTGCTGGAATGTCCTAAACTGCATAGCCTGTCCCAAACCACACAACCTCTCCCACCCTGCACACCCTGTCCCAAACTACACACCCTGTCCCACCCTGTCCACCCTGTCCCAAACTACACACCCTGTCCCACCCGGCACACCCTGTCCCACCCTGTCCCAACTACACACCCTGTCCCACCCTGTCCCAAACTACACACCCTGTCCCACCCTGCACACCCTGTCCCAAACTGCACACCCTGTCCCACCCTGCACAACCTGTCCCAAACCACACAACCTCTCCCACACTGTCCCACCCTGTCCCACACTTCACAGCATGTCCCACCCTGCGCTCCCTGTCCCAAACTGCACAGCCTGTCCCAAACTGCACAGCCTGTCCTAAACTGCACACCCTGTCCTAAACCACACAGCCTGTCCCACCCTGCACAGTCTGTCCCACACTGCCCACACTGTCCCACACAGCACACCCTGTCCTAAACCACACAGTCTGTCCCAAACTGCACAGCCTTTCCAACACAGCATAGTCTCTCCCACCCTGCCCCACACCATACACCCTGTCCCACACTTCACACCCTGTCCCAAACTGCAAAGCCTCTCCAAAACTACACAGCCTGTCCCAAACTGAACTGCCTGTTCCACACAGCACAGCCTCCTTACATGCTCCAAAGCATTTCTCAAGCCAGACCTGGGTCAAATACCTCATTTGAAATAATTAATTGATTTATTACTACCTACAGACCTCTTGAAAAAACAAATATTTTCAACTATGATTAGAACTAATTGTTTTGCAGGATTGTTCGGTGAGAAAAATATTTCATGGGAAATTCTCTGGGGTCTGATGAGAGAAGAAGGGAAGTGTTAAAGCGTACAAAACATGTAGCAGCAGCAAATGCACCTCAGTCCTGCTGCGGTCAAGAGGAATGTAACACAACCGTGCTGTACAACTGTAACCGCTCTACAACCATAACCGCTCTACAATCATAACCACTCTACAATCATAACCACTCTACAGCCATAACCGCTCTACAGCCATAACCCTGCTCTACAGCCATAACCCTGCTCTGCAGCCTTAACCGCTCTACAGCCATAACCCTGCTCTACAGCCATAACCCTGCTCTACAGCCATAACCGCTCTACAGGCATAACCCTGCTCTACACCCATAACCCTGCTCTACAGCCATAACCCCGCTCTACAGCCATAACCTCTCTACAGGCATAACCCTGCTCTACAGCCATAACCCTTTCCCTACAGCCATAACCCTGCTCTGCAGCCATAACCCTGCTCTACAACCATAACCCTGCTCTACAGCCATAACCCTGCTCTACAGCCATAACCCCGCTCTACAGCTATAACCGCTCTACAGCCATAACCCTGCTCTACAGCCATAACCACTCTACAGCCATAACCACTCTACAACCATAACCGCTCTACAGCCATAACCCTGCTCTACAGCCATAACCCTGCTCTGCAGCCTTAACCGCTCTACAGCCATAACCCTGCTCTACAGCCATAACCGTTCTACAGCCATAACCGCTCTATAGCCATAACCGCTCTACAGCCATAACCGCTCTACAGCCATAACCGCTCTATAGCCATAACCCTGCTCTGCAGCCTTAACCGCTCTACAGCCATAACCTCTCTACAGCCATAACCCTGGTCTACAGCCATAACTGCTCTACAGGCATAACCCTGCTCTACAGCCATAACCCTGCTCTGCAGCCTTAACCACTCTACAGCCATAACCGCTCTACAGCCATAACCCTGCTCTACAGCCATAACCGCTCTACAGCCATAACCCTGCTCTACAGCCATAACTGCTCTACAGGCATAACCGCTCTATAGCCATAACCCTGCTCTGCAGCCTTAACCGCTCTACAGCCATAACCTCTCTACAGCCATAACCCTGCTCTACAGCCATAACTGCTCTACAACCATAACCGCTCTACAGCCATAACCCTGCTCTACAGCCATAACCGCTCTACAACCATAACTGCTCTACAGCCATAACCGCTCTACAGCCATAACCCTGCTCTGCAGCCATAACTGCTCTACAGGCATAACCCTGCTCTACAGCCATAACCCTGCTCTACAGCCATAACCCTGCTCTGCAGCCATAACTGCTCTACAGGCATAACCCTGCTCTACAGCCATAACCCTGCTCTGCAGCCATAACCGCTCTGCAGCCATAACCCTGCTCTACAGCCATAACCGCTCTACAGCCATAACTGCTCTACAGGCATAACCCTGCTCTACAGCCATAACCCTGCTCTGCAGCCATAACTGCTCTACAGGCATAACCCTGCTCTACAGCCATAACCCTGCTCTGCAGCCATAACCGCTCTGCAGCCATAACCCTGCTCTACAGCCATAACCCTGCTCTACAGCCATAACCCTGCTCTACAGCCATAACTGCTCTACAGGCATAACCCTGCTCTACAGCCATAACCCTCCTCAACAGCCATAACCGCTCTACAGCCATAACCCTGCTCTACAACCATAACCATGCTCTACAGCTATAACCGCTCTACAGCCATAACCGCTCTACAATCATAACCGCTCTACAACCATAACCGCTCTACAGCCATAACCCTGCTCTACAGCCATAACCGCTCTACAACCATAACTGCTCTACAGCCATAACCCTGCTCTACAGCCATAACTGCTCTACAGCCATAACCCTGCTCTACAGCCATAACCGCTCTACAGCCATAACCCTGCTCTACAGCCATAACCGCTCTACAACCATAACCGCTCTATAGCCATAACCCTGCTCTACACCCATAACCCTGCTCTACAGCCATAACCGCTCTACAGCCATAACCCTGCTCTACAGCCATAACCGCTCTACAGCCATAACCCTGCTCTACAGTCATAACCGCTCTACAGCCATAACCCTGCTCTACAGCCATAACCTGCTCTACAGCCATAACCCTGCTCTACAGCCATAACCGCTCTACAGTCATAACCACTCTACAGCCATAACCCTGCTCTACAACCATAACCCTGCTCTACAGCCATAACCGCTCTACAACCATAACTGCTCTACAGCCATAACCGCTCTACAGCCATAACCACTCTACAGCCATAACCCTGCTCTACAGCCATAACCGCTCTACAACCATAACTGCTCTACAGCCATAACCGCTCTACAGCCATAACCCTGCTCTACAACCATAACTGTGCTCTACAGCCATAACCGTACTCTACAACCATAACTGCTCTACAGCCATAACCGCTCTACAACCATAACCGCTCTACAGCCATAACCCTGCTCTACAGCCATAACCCTGCTCTACAGCCATAACCGCTCTACAACCATAACCGCTCTACAGCCATAACCGCTCTACAGCCATGCTCTACAGCCATAACCGCTCTACAGCCATGCTCTACAGCCATAACCCTGCTCTATTGCCATAACTGCTCTACAACCATAACCGTGTTCTACAGCCATGCTCTACAGCCATAACCCTGCTCTATTGCCATAACTGCTCTACAACCATAACCGTGTTCTACAGCCATAACCACTCTACAGCCGTAACCGTGTTCTACAGCCATAACCGCTCTACAGCCATAACCCTGCTCTACAGCCATAACCACTCTACACCCATAACTGCTCTACAGCCATAACCCCACTCTACAGCCATAACCCTGCTCTACAGCCATAACCGCTCTACAGCCGTAACCGCTCTACAGCCATAACCGCTCTACAGCCATAACTGCTCTACAACCATAACCGTGTTCTACAGCCATAACCACTCTACAGCCGTAACCGTGTTCTACAGCCATAACCGCTCTACAGCCGTAACCGTGGTCTACAGCCATAACCCTGCTCTACAGCCATAACCACTCTACACCCATAACTGCTCTACAGCCATAACCCCACTCTACAGCCATAACCGCTCTACACCCATAACCGTGTTCTACAGCCATAACCCTGCTCTACAGCCATAACCGCTCTACAGCCATAACCCTGCTCTACAGCCATAACCGCTCTACAGCCATAACCCTGCTCTACACCCATAACCCTGCTCTACAGCCATAACTGTGTTCTACAGCATGGACTTTCACACACACAAGCTCAAGGACTTGTGCATGTGCTGAATATACAGCAGGATGTGTGGTACTGGATGAAGATTTTGACCCGGGGCTGAACCGAATCTGCATCCAGGACCACACCAGCCTATGCGGGGCGGGGGGGGGGGGGCTGGGGGTGCACCTTCCTGACCTGTATGCTGTTGGAGGCTGTGCTCACATGGATTGGACTTAATTAGATCTGCTTTTAAAAATGGGACTATGCATAATCATAACAGGCAAAATCATGTCATTTCTTCCATCAGAAGATTAATTAAATACGCTGCGAAGTTTAAAAGAATCCAATCTCTCAATTTTCTATGGTAATTACAAATTGTGGGGTTAGTTAGGGGTGAATAGAACAATTTGTTCTTTTTTTTTTTAAACATTTTGCTGATCTCTGAAGTAATTAGCTTTCAATTTTTAGCCTTCAACTCTCTCTTGTGGCTTGAAAACCACATTAAAGAGGCAAGGATGATGTCATTTCCTGTCACAGAGGGACGCACCAGGGTCAGCCAATGTGCTACCCAGTCTGACACACTGCCGAGAAACCCAGTATTGATGAGCAGTGCCTGGGTACGGGTCTTACCTCCGGCTGAACAGAACTCCAGACGCTAGTCAGCTCACATGCTTTTATTTTTGCTTTTATTTATCAAATTGAGATTTAAAATCTGGGGAGATTCACTCAAAAGTTCCACAAGAAAGAAAAAAATTAAGCAGAGAAATACAATAAAAGTTGATGCACTGCATTAAATACGTCTCGGGGGGTGGATAGGAGGGGGCAGCATTACACTGACCCCCAGCACTGCACATCCCACCTACCCTTAGCAGCATTACACTGACCCCCAGCACAGCATTACACTGACCCCTAGCACAGCATTACACTGACCTCCAGCAAGCATTACACTGACCCCCGGCACAGAATTACACTGACCCCCAGCACAAAATTACACTGACCCCCGGCACAGCATTACACTGACCCCTCTCACAGCATTACACTGACCCCCAGCACAGCATTACACTGACCCCTAGCAAGCATTACACTGACCCCCAGCGCAGCATTACACTGACCCCCAGCACCGCACATCCCACCTACCCTTAGCAGCATTACACTGACCCCCAGCACCCTTAGCAGCAGTGCATCACTGTGCAGACACGCTATGGGTGCGGCTGCGATCCAGACACGCCTTTCTCAACATGTCTTGCCCCTCCCCCTTTCCCGCAGTCCCAGTCCTCTCCCTGAGGAAATGCCGCTGGTCTTCATTGGGAAATAAGGCGCCATTATGCAAAACCGGTCTGCCTGGAGGGCCTGCATAGCTGCCAATTACATAATCTGTCCCCTGAGAGAGAGAGAGAGAGGGGAGAGAGAGAGAGAGAGAGAAGGAAAGAGAGAGAGAGCGAGAGAGTGAGAGGGAGCGAGGGAGAGAGGGAAGACAAGAAGGAGGGAGAGAGGGAGTGAGAGAGATAGAGGGAGAGGGAGAGGGAGAGAGAGGTAGGGAGAGAGGGAGAGAGAGAGAGGGAGAGAGGGTGGGAGAGAGGGAGAGACTGCTGCTGCTGCGTGTTGCCTTGCCAGTCACATCTCCTTCGGCCCCCCCACACAGGGAGGGGGGAGGGTTTATATTACTCCTCTGAAACCGGGAAGCTTTGCATTAGAACCGAATGCACTCGCCTAAGAGGCCCCAGCTCTACCGGCCCAACGTATAGGTCAGCTGTGTAGTTTGTGTGCGTAGAAATCTCGTTTGAGCATCTATCCGCAAATTTAAACAATTTACTTACTGTGTTCATTGCATAACTGACATGGCAAAGGCAGAGCTTCCTGGTGAATCCTGCCAGCTCTCTCACATAAGAGGAAATGAGACAAGCCAGAAGAGGCTGAGCGAGAGAGACTGAGTGAGACACTGAATGAGAGAGACTGAGTGAGAGACTGAATGAGAGACACTGAGTGAGAGAGACTGGGGGGGTAGGAGAGAGCACTACTGCAGGTCCCGGGCTGTTTAATTAGGTCACAGGTATGAATGACGTTTAAATGGAAGCTGTGTCGTTCCAGCTGCCCTGGTGTGTCGTGCCAGTGGGGGCTGTTGGGTGGGGGGGAGATGGAAAAAGACAGAGGGAGAGAGAGTGAGAGCCGACATGTTCTTTTGTCGTGCAAATAAAGCTTTTTTACATTTTTTATTTGAGAGAACATCTGTGCTTTCCAGCTCAACAAATGGAAACTATCACTGTCATTTGAATGTGTTGCTCATAGTCAGTCAGCACCTCACAGCACGCTGTGCTTCTTTGATGACGCATCCCTGACAAAAACCAAATTTCTCTGTGTCCATTTGTCAATCTGATGACAGTGATTCCTGTCCTCCATCAGGGCTAATTCTTTAATAAAATAAAGTGAGTCACTGCCCAGTGAGTAAGGTCACCTTAACTGGAGTTCATCTGGTATACCCTACCCTCTCTCAGGAATTCTGGTATTCCCTTCCATCTGGGGAATTCTGGTATCCCCTTCCATCTGGGGAATTCTGGTATCCCCTTCCCTCTTTGAGGAATTGTGATGTCTCCTTCAGTTTCTGAGGAATTCTGGTAACCCCTTCCCTCTCCCAGGAATTCTGGTAGCCTCTTCCCTCTGAGGAGTACTGGTAGCCTCGTCTCTTGAGTAACTCTGTGGAGAATCACACAGCCTCTGGCAGTGTTGGTGAGAACCTGTCTCACGTTTGAGACGCAGCAGGGAGCGTTGAGAAAGCGAAAGGAACTCTGCTTTCGCTGCATGGGTTTACTCGGAGCCTCTCGTGCAGTGCTGTACCTTCCAGCCAAACAGAAACGTGTGGAGCTGCAGATGCTTAGAGCCTGCTTCAGCTGGTGTGGCGTGCTAATTTGTCGCGTGTTAAAAATGCATGTGATTCGGCTCTGTGTGTTTCAGTAAAGCCCTGCGCTTTGGAGTGAATTCTGTGGGGAGACTGTGTAGGGACTAGTCAGGTGCCTTTGCTGTATTTTCTGTGACAACGGTATCTTCAAAAATACAGACAGGAAAGTAGAACAGAGACACGCACGCACACACACACACGCACACACACACACACACACGCACGTGTTTGTGAGCAGTTTCCGTTTTACATTCTCAAGCAGAATTTATCCAGGTCAGTAACTTGATATGATTAACTGATTTTAGCAGCACCCAGGGGGAAATTCGCTTTTTTCCGCTTTTTTCATGGTTTAACTACCATGATTCAGCTTTTGTGAGTGCTGTCCTACTTGGCAACTTTGTACAGATAACTGTCTTATGGCCCTCAAAGTTCCCAAGTATACACTACATAGCCAAAAGTGTGTGGACAGCTGACATCCAACATCTCATCCAACATTATGGCCATTAATATGGAGGTAGTCCACCATTTGCTGCTATAACAACCTCCTCTCTTCTGGAAAGGCTTTATACTAGGTGTTGGAGCATTGCTGAAGGCATTTGCATCCATTCAGCCAGAAGAGAAATAGTGTGGTTGGGCAATGATTGGGTGATTAGACCTGGCTCACAGTTGGCTTTCCAATTGATCGCAAAGGTATTGGATGGGATTCAGTTCAGAGCTCTGTGTAGGCCAGTCAAATTCTTCCATACTGTTTTCGACAAAACCATTTCTATATGGGCCTTGCTGTCTGCCCGGGGGCATTGTCATGCTGAAACAGGAAATGGCCTTCATCAAACTGTTGGGGAATCACTAGAATGTGATTGCATGCTGTAGCTTTTATAGAAATATACTGCAGATCTGCATTTACTGAATCTGCTTTTATAAATATACTGCACAGATCTGCTTTTTTACATACTGCAGATCTGCTTTTACAGAAATATACTGCAGATCTGCTTTTACATAAATATACTGAAGATTTGCTTTTACAGAAATGTACTGCGGATCTGCTTTTACAGAAATATACTGCAGATCTGCTTTTACAGAAATCTGCTTTCACAGAAATGTACTGCGGATCTGCTTTTACAGAAATGTACTGCAGAACTGGTGCTTTTCTGCAAAGCTGGCAGCAGTGATAAACCGTCTGTCACATTTCACATCATAAAAAGCTGGCTAAATGCATTGTTGCCTCACTTACGTATCTGACACCTGCATTTAATCTGTGGTGTTACAGTTTTTGCTGAAGGGTACAATGGCAGTGTGCCTCCTGGGAATTAGTGCTGCAACCTCTCCGCTACAGGAACAGGTTTCTGTCTCTTTCACTGTGGCCCTGCCGTGTTGGGCTGTATCCTTCACAGACAAGCAGTGCAGAGAAACAGAAGAAAAGGGTGCTGCACCAAAGTGTGTCAGAAGGTATCTGAATTTGTCTTGGCTTGTGTCCTTGTAGTGACTCAGCCTAGTGCAGAGATGAAGAATCCAGGGGTCAGAAAGTATAAAGTCCATGCCATGTGTTTCTTCCTCCCATGACCACAGCCAGCTGAATCCATGGATCGGTTCTACCTCCTGGTTGAAGAATTGTGCTAATTAGCAAATCCTGGTGATTGGAACAAAAAACTGGGGAGGACTTTTACTTTCTGAACCTGGATTTTCCGCCTCTGGCCTAATGTTAATCAAACTTAGCACTTAATGGATGTACCGACTCCTCTGATACATTGCTGCCTGAATGTCATTGGTCTTCCCTTATCTCCTTCAGCATTCTTCATAGCCCTTGGGGCACAGTAACCGTTCAGTCTTGGACTGTTAGCCTTTGTGTCGCACTCTGAGGTGGAAAATCTTCAGTCAGGAGGTAGAACTGATTGGTGAAATCAGGACTTCTGGTGGACTTCTACTTTCTGACCCCTGGACCTTCCGCCTCTGGTAGTGCGTGAGCTGGGCGCATGGCCGGCTGCTCTGGTAGTGCGTGAGCTGGGCGCATGGCCGGCTGCTCTGGTAGTGCGTGAGCTGGGCGAATGGCCGGCTGCTCTGGTAGTGCGTGAGCTGGGCGCATGGCCGGCTGCTCTGGTAGTGCGTGAGCTGGGCGCATGGCCGGCTGCTCTGGTAGTGCGTGAGCTGGGCGCATGGCCGGCTGCTCTGGTAGTGCGGGGGAGTCTTGCTGCCCTGTCAGGCCCTCTCGGTGTTGGAGAGCTCTCATCTCCAGCATTTCCATGACCTCAGCCATGGGTCACGTGGGACGGGGGGGTTCGCGCGGACAGCACCCCTGTGCCTGACGGACGCAACGTTGCATTGTGGGTTTTATAGTCTCAGGTCGGGACTGTGGGGAAATTGTGCTGTGAAATACCTCGCCTGTGGTTTGGTTTCAAACTGCTGCCGGTCTTCAGCTGGTTCGACTTCATTGTTCCTCCTCGTTAAAATCCTGCAGCGAGTTTGGGTCTCTGCGGTGAGGGCAGGCTCAGTTGCCAAAGTAACCAAAGGAAGCTGGGTTTCCCACGCGCGGACTCCTCCTCTTCCTCATGCCTCTGAAACTGCTTCTTTAGACTCCCGAGATACCCAGCTTCAGTAAAAACAATTGTAAAGTAAAAAAGTAAAACATTAGTTTAAAATACCACAGAGCAACAAACAGAGTTAGGCTATTTCATTCTCATTAAAATGGAACGACCCCATATCTCCTCATGCTCGCTTGGTGTTGCATCTGCTGTACTGTTGAGTACTCCTGTTCTGGTTGGTAATGGGGTTATCCTGTGCACTGTTGGGTCTCTGGTTAGTAATGGGGTTATCCTGTGCCCTATTGGGTCTCTGGTTGGTAATGGGGTTATCCTGTGCCCTGTTGGGTCTCTGGTTAGTAATGGGGTTATCCTGTGCCCTATTGGGTCTCTGGTTGGTAATGGGGTTATCCTGTGCCCTGTTGGGTCTCTGGTTAGTAATGGGGTTATCCTGTGCCCTATTGGGTCTCTGGTTGTAATGGGGCTATCCTGTGCCTTATTGGATCTCTGGTTGGTAATGGGGCTATCCTGTGCCTTATTGGGTCTCTGGTTAGGAATGGGGTTATCCTGTGCCCTATTGGGTCTCTGGTTGTAATGGGGCTATCCTGTGCCTTATTGGATCTCTGGTTGGTAATGGGGCTATCCTGTGCCTTATTGGGTCTCTGGTTAGGAATGGGGTTATCCTGTGCCCTATTGGGTCTCTGGTTGGTAATGGGGTTACCCTGTGCCCTATTGGGTCTCTGTTTGGTAATGGGGCTGTCCTGTGCCCTATTGGGTCTCTGGTTGGTAATGGGGTTATCCTGTGCCCTATTGGGTCTCTGGTTGGTAATGGGGTTATCCTGTGCCCTATTGGGTCTCTGGTTAGTAATGGGGCTATCCTGTCCCTTATTGGGTCTCTGGTTAGTAATGGGGCTATCCTGTCCCTTATTGGGTCTCTGGTTGGTAATGGGGTTATCCTGTGCCCTATTGGGTCTCTGGTTGGTAATGGGGCTATCCTGTCCCTTATTGGGTCTCTGGTTAGTAATGGGGCTATCCTGTCCCTTATTGGGTCTCTGGTTGGTAATGGGGTTATCCTGTGCCCTATTGGGTCTCTGGTTGGTAATGGGGCTATCCTGTGCCCTATTGGGTCTCTGGTTGGTAATGGGGTTATCCTGTGCCCTATTGGGTCTCTGGTTGGTAATGGGGTTATCCTGTGCCCTATTGGGTCTCTGGTTAGTAATGGGGCTATCCTGTGCCCTATTGGGTCTCTGGTTGGTAATGGGGCTATCCTGTGCCCTATTGGGTCTCTGGTTAGTAATGGGGCTATCCTGTGCCATATTGGGTCTCTGGTTGGTAATGGGGCTTCCTGTACCCTGTTGGGTCTTTGTCAGCATATTATAGTTGGTCACACCCCCTTAATGCGTTTTCTGTAGATGAAGCAAAGTGGAATGTTTTTGCTTCAGCTGTAGGAAACTTCAGTGTTGAGAATATGGAGCTGAATGTATTGTGAACATATAGAATCACACCCAGGGGGCGACCACCAGTCCCTCGGTCGCATCGCAGATATGTCAGGGGTCACACAGACCCCACCCTCCCAGCGGCGGGACCCGGGCTCGTCTGTCACCCGCTCTAAAACCCAGCCCGTCTGAGCGCGCTCAGATCATGTTCTTCGCCTGGCTGCTGGCCAGCGAGCTCGCAGGCCGGTCTCAGAGGCTGGTCCATGTCATGCTCGGCTACTTTTGTCGTGGCTCTTAGCAACCGATAGCATCGCGGTATGCCAAGGGTACTTACCATTCTGCCGAGGCTCTGTTATTGAGCCGGGCTCAATGAAACCCCGGCCATGGTCTCCACGGCGCCTCTGCACTCCCTTAAACCCCACCCCCTGTGGTGCATGCGGCGGTGCGTTTCCCGCGGCCCGTCCATCCGAGTCGTCCTCCGTAATCCTCCCATAATCCCCCGTTACTCCCAGGCCCCCAGGCCACTGCCACTTCCCTCAAATGGAACTCCAAACAAATCAGTTCAGTTCCAGTTCACCCCACCAGCTCCTAAGCCTGAAGTCTGCTCTTTCCAACCGTGCGAAAGCTGGCACTTCAGAATCAGATTAAACGCTTTTTAAACTGCTTGAGTTCTGAAACAGTCTGCCTGGAACAGTTAAAAATGGTTTTTAAAATTGGTTTGCCTTTATGCAATTAAAGTCAAAATTACATAAATATGTCAGGCTGGGAAAGTGTTCCATATGTCACGGCTACAGTTGCACTTACTCCTGTACAAGCTGGGCTGATGGTGAAATATTAAACATTTATTTTGACACATTAAATTATTTGTATTCATGAGTGTTAGAGTTGCATGCAGATGGCTCTCTATAATAATGCCAGATATAATGGAATACTTTAGATGGATCAGATTTAGTCTTCTCATTCATTTTGAGTCCATATGCTAGAAAACACTGCATTTGTGTAATCATGCATAATGTCGAACAGTCAATTAGTGAAGCCTTTGAACCCTTCAAGGGAAGTTAAAATGCACATTAACACACACACACACACACATCCTGGCATCAAAGCACTTTCACATCCGTGCTTTTGCGTATGAAGTAATCCCAGACCATGTGAGTGCTGGAACCTTACATTTTTAACATGTGACTCAATATGGCCGTCAGGGCTCAGTCACATAACTATTTGACAGTATTTAACCCTTTAAAGACCAGTACTTTGAAGCTTTTTAACCGATATCCAGAACAAAATTCTTCATTCTTACGTCTGCATATTTTTGCTTAGTTGGCGTGTTTTGTTGAATATTTTCAGGGTTTTGCAGGAGAATTAATGGAGTTTTGGATATGTGGTTGACTCCATCCATATTCAGGGAGACTGAGATGCACACTATCACCCCACATCAAATATTAGGGGCTTGTATTTCAGCCATCATGTGTGACAAAAGCCTCCCTTTCATCTCCCTGCAATGTCTTCTGTCCTCTACTCTGAGCAACAAAACCAGTCATTGTCCATGAATTATCTTCTTGCGTTTCAATCGCAACGTAATGAAATACAGGAGTAATTTCAAGCTTTACCAGCCTGTAAAAATGTAAATAATTTAAAATGTGTATTTGGCCCAGGTGTGCTGTTCCCACTCTGTTGTACCCACCTTGCCCTCCCACCATCCCTGTGCTGTAGAGAGGGTGCACCAGAGCCTCTAGGGCTACTGCTGGAGGTGAGCAGCGCTACCTAGCACCACCACCATAGGCTACTGTGTTAATCACATGGACTGCAGCCATATGGAGATAACCAAGACCAGGTTAAAACCTAGGCTGTGTCCGAATAGTCTTTTTTGCTTAGGAAGGTTCCTAACTGAGTGAAATGACCCGGAAGTATCTAAGTGGCAGCCATGATAAGAGCTGTTCGAATTCTCTAAATGCTAAGGAAAGGTGCTTCAATGCTTCCTTTCTTATCTCCTTCAGCATAAGGGACACTGGACCATCCTTTACGAAAAGAAAGGAGATAATGCAGGAGCAACATTTAAAGCGACGCACCATTCGGCTGTTCACGAAAACAATCAACATGACTGAGTTGTGTGGTGGTTCTTAAGCTATTATATGCATAGGCTTATAATCAGATCATAATCAGCATATTGACCATAACACAGTAATCTGTCTTTCAAGAAAAAGGGACATGAGATGTTTCTAGCCAGGTGATGTTTTTAATTCAACATGTTTGAAACTTAAGAATGATGATATGTACAGTAGTAGATTTGTAGGCCTAACATGTTATGCCTATCTTGCATACATTTACCAATTATTTTCATACAATCATGCTAATTGGGATTCATGTCGATAAATATGAGTGGACAGGAGGGTGAGCGTGAGCAACCATTCTCAATGTGACAATCATTTCGTTTCCTTTTGTGACTGGTAGCCTATATTCCTTTTTTATTTCAATTCCAACCTTGGTACTGAAGTAATATTTTTCACCGGGTTGTCCACCTTTATATAGCCTGCATGAAACAACACGGTAAGAACGCACGGGGCGAAGTATCTAAGATGCGCTTTTAGTAGTCCATCTTTGGAACATTGTAGTTTCACCACGGCAGACCCACATCAATAACATCCGCCGTCACACTTACGTAGCCTAGTGTAAGTGCAGTCGGATTCTCTTAGCACCGCGGTTGTCTTTTCCTAAGTCCTTATTAATTCTCCTTCACATCTTTCCTTGACCTCATGACGTTTTCCAGTGGTTGGGAAAAGACAGGACGTAATTTTTTTGACTATTCGGACGCAGCCCTAGTATATGGCTGGACCTAACACACATGATCCGGCCGATCAATGGTGTAACTTTATCACTCACTCAGTCATAGACATTCGCGTTTGTACGGCTGGCCCCGCTGTTGCAGTCCAGCCAAAAACAAGCACTGGCATCTTCGTCCTGGGCTCCAGCGATGGAGACCTTTGTGAGAAACCAGGGAGTTTGTGAGGGTGCAGCGAGTTTGTGAGGATCCAGGGGTTTGTGAGAGCCCAGGAGTTTGTGAGGATCCAGGGGGTTTGTGAGGGCCCCGAGAGTTTGTGAGGACCCAGTGGGTTTGTGAGGACCCAGTGGGTTTGTAAGGGTGCAGGGGGCTTGTGAGGACCCAGGGGGTTTGTGAGGACCCAGGGGGCTTGTGAGAGCCCAGGAGGTTTGTGAGAGCCCAGGAGGTTTGTGAGGACCCAGGGGGCTTGTGAGGGCCCAGGGGGCTTGTGAGGACCCATGGAGTTTGTGAGGACCCATGGAGTTTGTGAGGCCCCAGGGGGTTTGTGAGGACCCATGGAGTTTGTGAGGACCCATACATTATACGCGTAGCAGGGGGATTTCAAAGTCCTGATTTAATTTGTTTTGTTCCTAAAGAGCACAGCTCCAGTTTAAGTTTCTCAATGACTTCTACACTTATTTTCCCCAATAAGAGCCAGGGCTAAATCCCAACAAGGAGCCTTTCACTGATTCCCGGTTGCAGTTTTCTTGCTGTGCAACCTCTGACCTTAAATTATTGTGATAAATTCAGCTAAAAGGTATGTGGTCATTTTTTATACTGAGTTACTGAAGCTGTGTTCAGGGTTTATTGACTGGATTAGAAAAAAGTACCTGTGTAGTCTAGTGTGTGCGCATGTACCTGTGTAGTCTAGTGTGTGCGCATGTACCTGTGTAGTCTAGTGTGTGCGCATGTACCTGTGTAGTCTAGTGTGTGCGCATGTACCTGTGTAGTCTAGTGTGTGCGCATGTACCTGTGTAGTCTAGTGTGTGCGCATGTACCTGTGTAGTCTCTAGTGTACGCGCATGTATGTGTACCAAGTGGCCAAAACCAGGCTGCGTTTTTGAAGCTCACTTCCTTGCCTGGTTGAGAGATGTTGCTCACTAACGCCAGTGCGGTTGGCTCCAGTATAGGTGGTTCAGCACCCGTTTCAATGTGAGTCAATGATGGCTACAACATGCAGATGCAGACAGATTCTTTAGACTCAGCAGATACTAAGCTCTGTATTATTTTCACTGGAAGTCCAATATCCCTACTGCTCAAATAGGCACAATAGGTGCATCTCCTGAAACACGATTAAGGCACGTAGCCTTGGACAGTACTGCCGAGAATGGACATTCTTTACCATGACGTGTCACCAGAAAACCCTGTTACCAACCAGAACCTGGTGTAGTTCAGGTGCAGTTCACAACCAGAGAGACCAAAAGGAAGGCAGGAGCTGAGTATCTGGTGAATCTAAAGAATCTGTGATCTGTACTTACTCGTTGTCAGTGCAGAACAACCCTCATGTCACAGTTACGCATGGGGTGATGTTCATCTCTTTCTTCGCTTGCCCAATTATGAAGGATCCTGTCTACAGGACTTCGTTATCTCATCTGGTTTAGGCACCCGTTGGCTTGTTTGCATTACACTGGCAGATCAGAGAAGCTATTTGCATACTGTACGGCTTTGTGAAAAATGCTGACAAACACACGTCTGTTCTCGGAGGCCACTTTGTTGGCCCGGTGAGAGGCAGTGCAGAAAGGGCGGGACTGGAACCATCCACGGCCACAAAGTGCACTGCCTGCCCTGATTTAGATCTCACACCGTCTGCCCTGATTTAGCTCTCAAACTGCCCTGATTTAGATCTCACACTGTCTGCCCTAGTTTAGCTCTCACACTGTCAGCCCTAGTTTAGCTCTCACACTGTCTGCCCTGATTTAGCTCTCACACTGCCCTGATTTAGCTCTCACACCGTCTGCCCTGATTTAGCTCTCACACCGTCTGCCCTGATTTAGCTCTCACACTGCCCTGATTTAGCTCTCACACTGTCTGCCCTGATTTAGCTCTCACACTGTCTGCCCTGATTTAGCTCTCACACTGCCCTGATTTAGCTCTCACACCTTCTGCCCTGATTTAGCTCTCACGCTGTCCTGATTTAGCTCTCACACCGTCTGCCCTAGTTTAGCTCTCACACTGTCTGCCCTGATTTAGCTCTCATACTGTCTGCCCTGATTTAGCTCTCACACTGCCCTGATTTAGCTCTCACACCATCTGCCCTGATTTAGCTCTTACACCGTCTGCCCTGATTTAGCTCTCACACTGTCTGCCCTGATTTAGCTCTCACACTGTCTGCCCTGATTTAGCTCTCACACTGTCTGCTCTGATTTAGCTCTCACACTGCCCTGATTTAGCTCTCACACCCATCTGCCCTGATTTAGCTCTCTACACCGTCTGCCCTGATTTAGCTCTCACACTGTCTGCCCTGATTTAGCTCTCACACTGTCTGCCCTGATTTAGCTCTCACACTGTCTGCTCTGATTTAGCTCTCACACTGCCCTGATTTAGCTCTCACACTGTCTGCCCTGATTTAGCTCTCACACTGTCTGCCCTGATTTAGCTCTCACACTGTCTGCCCTGATTTAGCTCTCACACTGTCTGCCCTGATTTAGCTCTCACACTGCCCTGATTTAGCTCTCACACCTTCTGCCCTGATTTAGCTCTCACGCTGTCCTGATTTAGCTCTCACACCGTCTGCCCTAGTTTAGCTCTCACACTGTCTGCCCTGATTTAGCTCTCACACCATCTGCCCTGATTTAGCTCTCACACTGCCCTGATTTAGCTCTCACACTGTCTGCCCTGATTTAGCTCTCACACCGTCTGCCCTGATTCAGCTCTCACACTGTCTATCCTGATTTAGCTCTCACACTGCCCTGATTTAGCTCTCACACCG
This sequence comes from Anguilla japonica, assembly GCA_025169545.1. Lineage (NCBI taxonomy): Eukaryota > Metazoa > Chordata > Actinopteri > Anguilliformes > Anguillidae > Anguilla > Anguilla japonica. The sequence continues at coordinate 1,594,773 of CM045895.1, forward strand.
TCTGCCCTGATTCAGCTCTCACACCGTCTGCCCTGATTCAGCTCTCACACCGTCTGCCCTGATTTAGCTCTCACACCGTCTGCCCTGATTTAGCTCTCACACCGTCTGCCCTGATTTAGCTCTCACACTGCCCTGATTTAGCTCTCACATCGTCTGCCCTGATTTAGCTCTCACACTGTCTGCCTTGATTTAGCTCTCACACCGTCTGCCCTGATTTAGCTCTCACACTGTCTGCCCTGATTTAGCTCTCACACTGTCTGCCCTGATTTAGCTCTCACACTGTCTGCCCTGATTTAGCTCTCACACCGTCTGCCCTGATTCAGCTCTCACACTGTCTATCCTGATTTAGCTCTCACACTGCCCTGATTTAGCTCTCACACCATCTGCCCTGATTCAGCTCTCACACCGTCTGCCCTGATTTAGCTCTCACACCGTCTGCCCTGATTTAGCTCTCACACCGTCTGCCCTGATTTAGCTCTCACACCGTCTGCCCTGATTTAGCTCTCACACTGCCCTGATTTAGCTCTCACACTGCCCTGATTTATCTCTCACATCGTCTGCCCTGATTTAGCTCTCACACTGCCTGCCCTGATTTAGCTCTCACACTGCCCTGATTTAGCTCTCACATCGTCTGCCCTGATTCAGCTCTCACACTGTCTGCCCTGATTTAGCTCTCACACTGCCCTGATTTACCTCTCACGCCGTCTGCCCTGATTTACCTCTCACACTGCCTGCCCTGATTTAGCTCTCACACTGCCCTGATTTAGCTCTCACACTGTCTGCCCTGATTTAGCTCGCACATCACTATTTTTAAAGCATTCTTTTGAATAAGTACTTCCTCTGTTTCATCCAGATGACAATCTTAAGACTCCAACTTCTTCATGTTCTGTATCGAACGCAATGGTGTGTGAAGCCCCCCTCCCTCCCCCAGCCCCGCCTGCATCGTTGGGTGTCAAACCCGCGCATGGACAGGGCCATCACAGACCTTCAGTGCCATACTGCAGAAGCCTGGGCAAGATCCAGAAGGATCCACGGAGCTAGACTAGACCTCCACTCTTTGGACGTGTGCAGGGAATTTACACTGTCAGGCTCAATCTGTTATGCTGACATTTTATTTAATGAATTATTAAGGACTGTATTATTTGCCTGTGCGCTCAGCTGAGAAGTTCTATAATTAATATGTGATGGAGTTAAAGAGGGGTGCAGCAACCTTATTCCCCTCTTCTCTGTGGCTCCTCCCTAACCCTAACCCTCTTCTCTGTGGCTCCTCCCTAACCCTTATTCCCCTCTTCTCTGTGGCTCCTCCCTAACCCTTATTCCCCCTCTTCTCTGTGGCTCCTCCCCCTAACCCTTATTCCCCCTCTTCTCTGTGGGTCCCCCTGGAGCCCCCCTCTTCAGTCACACTCATTATTTAGTCTGCAGACTCAGCTGTCCTGTCCATCATGGCTGGTCAGTAGAGTGATGGAAGCCCTTTCTTTGCGTAACTCCATCTTTCCTTTGGGGGGGGCGCAGGGGGAGGGGGTGTGCGCATGCCTTTAGCCCTCCTCGCCTCAGTCAGAACACGACCGCGCTTCGGCGGCGAGCTATGTTTAACTTCGCTGCAAATAGCCGGAGATGCAGTGTTGGCGGGTCTACTCTGAAAGATCACCCCCTCCGCTTTGACCGGGAACCGCTAAAAATACAAACCTGTTAACTGCTTCCTGTTAGCGGCCCCTAAACGACGGGTGGCGTGTGACGGGTGTTGGATTTTGGAGCAGGAGAGGATGGGGGCTCCAGAGAGGTGGTTCTTGTTAGTTTTTCTCTTTTTCTCTTTTTTTTTTTTTTTTTCTGAGGACGGTTCCACCAATCAGAACGCTCTCTCCTCAGGCTTTCCTGAGCCCCTCAGAAGCGGTGTCCTGATTAAAGTCCGGATGCGCCCCGCGGTCAGGGGAAATTTAATAGAAGGAAGCTGCGTGTCGGAAGGAGGCTCTGAGGAGCAATGAGGACGGGACGGGCGCATGCCGTCGCCGCGGGTAACTGCCGGCGCGGGGCTGGGACGCGTCCCGCCCCTCGCTTGTCCTCTGTCACATTTACACCTTCATCGCTCACGGCGATTCGTCTCCGCCAGCGTGCTCGTTCACGTGGTCATGGCAACCCGCGTTGGAGCAGGGTATGGGGGGGTTGGGGGGGCTTTGCCTGCTGCCTGCTCCTGGCACAGGGATATTAAAGCCCCTTTTGTGTGTTCAGTTCATTTCCCATAATCCCCTGCTCTCTGACGGATGCCAGCAGGTCCCATATGCATCAATGAGCCACACAGTCTGTGGGGAAGGGGGTTGTGCTGCAAGAACAGTGACATTTATTTGGGGTGCACAGTGGTTGAGGCCCTTCGAGCTGGGACAAGCCGTACCCTCCTATGATGTCACTGAGGGGCGTGTTGTTGTGGAAGTGGCCTCTCTTGGCCCTCTGGTCACGCGGGGGCTATTTGTGGTGCTGCATGGATTAGCAGTGTGCTCATCTGATAGTATGTCCCATGGCTTTCTCCGTCTGTCCAGTAACATTGTGCCCTGTTTACCTCCTGGTTAACTGAAATGTTACGCTAGTGTCTTTCAAAAACGGGGGGAAATAGGCAGTAGAAATCAGGGTAAAATATCCTGTAAGCTCTCTCTGCTCTGGCGGTGGGACGTTCCGTTCCTGTAAGCTTTCTCAGCAGTCCCTGCTGATTGGCTGGGTGAGGTTTCTGCAGCCCCCTGATTGGCTGGGTGAGGTTTCTGCTGTCCCCTAATTGGCTGGGTGAGGTTTCTGCAGCCCCCTGATTGGCTTGGTGTGGTTTCTGCAGCCCCCTGATTGACTGGGTGAAGTTTCTGCAGCCCCCTGATTGGCTGGGTGAGGTTCATGCTGTCCCCTGATTGGCTGGGTGAAGTTTCTGCAGCCCCCTGATTGGCTGGGTGAGGTTTCTGCAGCCCCCTAATTGGCTGGGTGAGGTTTCTGCAGCCCCCTGATTGGCTGGGTGAGGTTTCTGCAGCCCCCTGATTGGCTGGGTGAGGTTTCTGCTGTCCCCTAATTGGCTGGGTGAGGTTTTTGAATCCTCCTGATTGGCCGGGTGAGGTTTCTGCAGCCCCCTGATTGGCTGGGTGAGGTTTCTGCCATATTGGTTTCACCAGTCATGCTCTACAGAGCAGGTGACGGAAGGAATGAAGAACACAAGGGTTCTGAGTTAACAGACACAGACAATTTACCAAGAGGTCCTGTAAGGCATCAGCAAACACGTCTGCCAGAAAAACAAGTGTTTCAGTCAATTTAGTTTCAGTTCAGTCAATTCAGAACGTGAACTGCAATTCCATTCCGTTCATAAATTTCAAAAAGGCCCATGAGGTTCTCTGATGATTTTTCAGTCAAGTAACCAAGTTTCAGTCCATTTTCAGAATTTGCTACTCATTCATTCTGGGCATTTAGCAGACGCTCTTATCCATAGCAACTTACACAGCTTTATAACACTGTACTTTGTAAATACGTAGTATCCATTTGTATAGCTGGCTATGCAGTATACTGGAGAAATTTAGGTTAAGTGCCTTGCTCAAGGGTATAACCACAGCATCTTACCTGAGAATCAAGCCTTTAGGTTTCAAGCCCAGCTCCTCGCCCATTAAACTACGCTTCTGCCCTTTTTTTGATTTAACTGGTTAAATTGACCTCAATTCTCAAACAGAGCAATGTAAATACAATCAGGCAGTGGTTATTGCCAAAGGCTGCCCAGAATACCTCATGGGAGGTGTACGGGACACACTGTGGGAATGAGGTCAAATTATGGACTAATGTAATGTGCGCCCTCAACAATTGCAGGTGAAAGGGAATTTGCCATTACTCAAAAGACTAATGGGACAGTGCACTGCTGCCAGATTGCTACTGTGCAGTAAAAAGGACACCGTTTCCATGGCGCATATTCTCGAACATGGGAATATTCGGATGGGCCTTCGGGCACGTGCAGTAGGCCTGCTCAGGGTTTTGGGAATGTGAGTTCCTTTAAAACGTCTTTGATGGGGGGGCCTGGGATCAGCGGCGGCCCCTCGCTCCTTTCGCGGGCGGCGGGGGGGGGGGGGGTGGGGGGCTAAATCGGGCGGCCGCCGGCTGTACGCACGGAGAATGCGGCCGGGGGGTTCGCTTCCTGCGCGCAGAGCTCAGCTGTCAGAGTCGGTCACCCGCGGATACGGGGAGCTCACGAGGAGCCCGTCAGAGCGGCGGCCCGTCTGACCACCTGACCGTCTGACCACCTGACCGCGATGGCGGAACCGCTGGGAAACAGCCGGCGAGACCCCGGCGAATCGGCCACTCCGAAACGCGGGCACAGGCCCCACCCCCACGCTTGCACTGACCCGCAGCGTGGCCGCAAACTAGCGCCCAAAAGCAGCGCGCTCGTCCCGGTTCAGCAGGGGTAACAGGTTTCCCCCGAGACGTACGAGTGACACGCCGCTTCCTCTCCCCGACACCTGATCCGCCCCCCTGGCGCGCTCGGGCTCTCGCGCAGACGTATCGGCTAGCGGCCGGTTATCGGCTTTTTAGCGGCTTTCACTTTCATTCGCCTGCGATCGTGCTGTTAGCCTCCTAGCCTCTTCAGCGTTTAATAAAAAAATGCTGAAATACTGCTCTAAAATAATGCTGAAAGATTGAAGGCGAACCCGGGCGGGTGAACGGGTGAGGGCAGATCTAACACGATCAGCGCGGGCGTCCTCGGGACTTCCTGTGTGTGACTCTGCATCCTGTTTACCGCGGGCTCGGATGACGGGCGCGGAGTCCAGTTTCACTGTCCCGGGCCCGCGGCCCGACCTGCTCACCCGCTGGGCGCTGGACAGAGCGCCCTTTATGCGCGCAGAACCGCGGTGCTGACGCCAGAGGGGCTTCTGACACCAGCAGCTCCGAACACAGCGCCACACAGGAGCTCAGTTACCTCCCAGCCAATCACCAGAGCCGCTGCGCCGCGAGGGGGCTTCTGACATGAGCGGCTCCGAACACAGCGCCACGCACCGGTCCCGTTACCTCCCAGCCAATCATCAGACCCGTGGCGCCGCGAGGGGGCTACTCAGTCACGCGTCTGCGTCAGCGCATTCGTCTGTCATTTTAAAGATGAGCAAAACTGTGTAGCAGACAGATTTACATCACTGTGTATTTTCACTGTGAGGAGTACGCGTCATGTTTGTGAAGGCGGACTCGTTCCTGTGCTGGTGGAGCAGGCACAGGCGATGACGCGGCGGGTGTGCTGAAAGTCGGCTGTGACGTTTTCTCGTGGGAGAGAACAGGCCTACCGTTCGGACGGAAGCTGCTGTCTCAGAAAATACTGCTCCGCGCGGTTTTTCTTTCTGGAAATTATGTTCTGCATCAACAAACAAGATGAGGGTTTTCCACTTAAGTGGGCCGGTTTAGCTCAGGCGCTGCCGCGGTTCTCCGAGGCCGGGCTGTGCTTAGTTAATTAAGGTGCTGTAGCAGCTCTCACATCTGCTTCCCTGCCGCTAATTAGGGCCGGTGATGTAGCCGCTGCTGGAAGTCCGGTGCGGTGTCGATGCTCCGCGTCACTGCTGGCCTTCCAGCTGTGGGGAGTAATCAGGGTTTCCCCGCTCCTCTACGGCGCGGCCTATTTGCCTTAATTGCTGCCACTTTCTCTCTCGACGGTGGCCTTATGAATAGACGGCTCCACTTATTTTTTTCTGCGTCACACGGCGCACGCGCCGCACGCTTCGTACTCGGGTCTCGCGCCAGAGCTGCTTCAGGGAGCGGCTGCAGGCGTCGCCTCAGCTCACCGGCCTGGTCGTGGAGCTTCTGTGCCCAGGTGTGTGTGTGTGTTCTCTGGAATCTCCTTTGTTTGTTTTGTTATCTCCCCGCTTGGTCTGGAAACGAGAGGATGTCTGAAAGCAGGCTTTCCCCTGTGGATCAGGCATACTGCCATCTAGTGGTTAACAGTGAGTTGTATTTTTATTTTTTTTTCCGGGAAATGAAAACCTCTGAAAAGCACTGATGTGATTTAACCACAGAGTGGTGGCAAGCCCAGATGCTCAAGGAGAAGAGTAGAATTCCCTTTTAAACCTTGGCAGAACTATAGGAGCAGTTCATAGTACGTATGCCCTGTTGAAATTAATAGAACAAATTTTGCCTTTGTTGTTAAAGTATTCCGTCCATCCATTATCTATACTTATCCTGGGCAGGGTTGCGGCGGGTGGTGGAGCCTATCCCAGCATGCACTGGGCGACAGGCTGGAATACACCCTAGACAGGCCGCAATTTATCGCAGGACACACACCATCACTCACACACTCATACCTATGGGCAATTTAGAGTCTCTAATTAGCCTACTTATATGTTTTTGGACTGTGGGAGGAAACCTGGAGGAAAAAGCTCTGGATTTTGAACAGTGAAATGGAAACACAACAGGTTCCCAACAGTGAATGTTTCTTTTGGCAAGGCTGGGGGGACGCTGGTGCACCTAGAGGCCCAGGACAGCGTTGTGTGTTACACAGTGGTACTGGGTTTTCATCTTCTCCCATATTAATGCAGTCATACCCTGAGTGGGTCTCCATCAAGGTGACAATGCTTCCATCCCCAATTCGGTATAGTTGCCAGTGGTTTGGGTTCCATCATCCTGGCATTAACCTTCTCATGGCCTTCTCAGTCACCAGGGGGCTACTTCACAGAGCAGGATTACTGAGTTAGCTGGATAACTGCACTGTGTGAAACCCAGAACTGCTCTTTTTACTTCAGTCCATGTTCCAGGTTTGGGAGGGTTCCGGGTTTTACTCAGTGCAGTTATCCAGCTAACTCTGTAATCCCCCATTGTGAAACAGGGCCCAGGTCAGAGCCTGATTTGGGAACGATGCCCGACCCCCTATTTTCCTCTTCCATCCACCATGTGACTGACTGATGAAAGGGTTTAATGTGTCAGTCTCTATGCGATGGGCTGTACAGGCCGTCCTGGCAACCCCTGCTCTCCCAGCACCCCTATTAAGTGGCAACACTGCAGAAACCAAAAACTAAGCCAGTCTCAACAAGTCTTATAATTAGAATTCAATTTTTATTTCCATTACTTTTATGCTAAATAACACAAAAATGTTGCTAATGAGGTGAGACAATTTGACTCATTTCTAGATTTGCCAATGGGGTAAGAAAATTTCAATTCGAGCCAACAGTATCTTAAAACTAGCAAATATTTTCTACTTGGGGGGGGGGGGGGGGGGGGGGGGGGGGGGGGGGGGGGGATTTTAAGTCTCATTATGAAAGCAAAGACGAAAACAGTTGAAATGCTGGAGACACTTTTTTTGCAGTGTACATGGGTACACTATTTTGTTTTATACCTGTAGTGTAGATGTTTCCAGGATTCAGAAAGTACAACTATTAAATGACATAGTTGTACATAAGAATGATGAAGGAGGACATGCTCGTCAGAATGACCCCACATTCCTACCCTCATGGAGCAGTACCCATGCCAGTGGAAATCTGAGTAATGAAGCCCATTCCAGCTCACTTTAATGGTGCCCTCGCCACTCAGACAGGAAGTGGAAGCTCCTTGTGGTTGCCTTAGTAATTGATTAAGTGAAACTTTCCTGTGTGCCTGTGGAGGCCAGAAGGGGAGATGCTATACTCTCATTCATGCAGAAAGAAAGACTGAAAGACAGACAGACAGACGGAGGGCCCAGACAGACACAGCGTACCACTGTCAGTGTCCCCTTCTTCCATCTTTTCTTTAATTGGCTTAATGCCCCCTTCCGCTCCCCTAGCTCAGCAGAAATGTGGTATTCCGAGCATTCTGGCACAAAATGGCTGCCATGTCCTACACAGCCAGCGATCGTGAATGAGACATGTTCCTTCCCCTTCACAGTACAGTGTTTCAGATTGTACAAACAAACAGCTCCATATGAATCATATCCGTATCTTAGTGGATGAATACAGGCGGTTTGGCTCCGCCCCTCCTGGGCAGTCTCTTCTGTGATTTGGCGTACGGGCAGTTTGGCTCCGCCCCTCCTGGGCAGTCTCTTATGTGATTTGGTGTACAGGCGGTTTGGCTCCGCCCCTCCTGGGCAGTCTCCTATGTGATTTGGTGTACAGGCGGTTTGGCTCCGCCCCTCCTGGGCAGTCTCTTATGTGATTTGGCGTTGGGCGGTTTGGCTCCGCCCCTATGTGCATTTTATGTGATTTGGTGTACAGGCGGTTTGGCTTTGGGCAGTCTCCTATGCCCCTACAGGCGGTTTGGCTCCGCCCCTCCTGAGCAGTCTCTTATGTGATTTGCGTACGGCGGTTTGGCTCCGGGCGGTTTGTGACTTTGCCATGTGGGTGTTGTGGCTCCTCCCCTCCTGGGCAGTCCTCTTTGTGATTTGGCAGCACCTGAGAGTGCATGCTGATCTGACAGGCTGTCTGTCTTCATTAAAATGTGATGTTTTTCCCGCCTCTCTCTATTCTCTGGCGACAAATAGCGGGCCGACCCGCCATCGTTTTCCCCCTCAGTGCAGGTCGTACTCCGCCTAAACCGGCTGTGTCCAGTCCTACCCGAGCTAGGGCCAGTGTGGGTGCACCCTACCACACCCAATTCAACCAAGTACAATAATAAGTAGAATCAGGTGTCTTAATGCTAGGCTAAAGCAAAAACCTGCACTCACCCCAGTCCGTTTCAGATAAGTTTGGACACTCCTGGCCTAAACAGTCAGTCTTACTGCTCAGTCTGGCAGTTAGCCAGTCAGGAGCATCTGCGATGAAACGTACTGTTTCTGTTCTGAAGACAGATCATCTCGGACCTTTTTACGAAATGGCCTCTCCTTTTCCTCATTCCAGGCTGACGGTTTCTTCTGACGTAGAGGTCAACGGCGTTTGACCGTGGGGCCACAACGTAACGGTCTCGGGGAAAAAAAGTGACTCTAAGATTAGGCCTTTTTTCTCTCTGTTGTTTTTTCCCTATGTAATATTCTTGTTGCCAATCCAAAAATTGTTTTCATGCTTTTTTGTTATTCCTTTTGACATACTCTCTTCATAATATTTGTACATTTCCGATAATTTATTGAAATTATACTTCTGTCAATCATCTACTAAATATTTATTAAAATGTTTCTAAAACAAGCATTAAATATTCAAGTAAAATGCATTAGCTTAGCCACGTGTGCTGCTGGGTAATCCGCCAACCATTCTAATATTGTGGATCATTTCTGCTTGGGAGCTGTGGAGTGGCATTTCCTTGGCCCCTAGTCAGCAGTCGAAATATCCCAAAGACTGAGGCTAAGAGCTGGTGTGGCAATTAAACCTTTGAAGAGTAGGTTTTTTGGTATGTTTTTTCAAAGTTTCCAAATCAGTGTTCTAGAACTCGGTTGCTTTCAGTTATCAGTAGTGATTGTTACATCAACATTGGAATGTTCCGTTAAGAATGCTCTAATTACATATTTGTGACCTCACACCTTACAGGGTTAAAGCATGCTCCATCTTTCGACCATCTCTGCACCACTGCTGCCATGGTTTCCTGGTGCTGTCTCTGAGCAGAGCGTAGCCCGTTCTTGCGTGTGAGCTCCTCAGCTCACTTGACTGGCTCACCAGCCAATCAAGAATGTTTTATTTGCCTGTATCATGGTCTTGGGGTGACCTTTGTACCCTTTCTATCACTATTTTCCTCTTTTTTGAGTTTGGCGACTGGGCGATTCGATCAGGAGCACTCGAGGGCAGTGTTGGGGGAGGACATGCAGAACGCTCCTCGGAGCACTCAGAAAACTAGTCCAGCCACTCGAGCTCGTCTCGGTTATCACAGCCCACATGCCCCCTGGGTGCGATGTGGCATCAGTATAACAAGATCTTATTGGGTCCAGTAACACATTAGCATAGCCAAGCGCTTACTGGGTCTGGTAACACATTAGCATAGCCAAGTGTTACTGGGTCTGGTAACACATTAGCATAGCCAAGCGCTTACTGGGTCTGGTAATACACTAGCATAGCCAAGCGCTAACTGGGTCTGGTAACACATTAGCATAGCCAAGCGCTTACTGGGTCTGGTAATACATTAGCATAGCCAAGCGCTTACTGGGTCTGGTAACACATTAGCATAGCCAAGCGCTTACTAGGTCTGGTAATACATTAGCATAGCCAAGCGCTTACTGGGTCTGGTAATACACTAGCATTGCCAAGTGTTTACTGGGTCTGGTAATACCCTTCATAGCCAAGCGCTTACTGGGTCTGGTAACACTAGCCTAGCCAAAGCACTTACTGGGTCTGGTAATACATTAGCCTAGCCAAGCGCTTACTGGGTCTGGTAACACATTAGCATAGCCCAAGCACTTACTGGGTCTGGTAACACATTAGCATAGCCAAGCACTTACTGGGTCTGGTAACACATTAGCATAGCCAAGCGCTTACTGGGTCTGGTAATACATTAGCATAGCCAAGCGCTTACTGGGTCTGGTAATACACTATCATAGCCAAGCGCTTACTGGGTCTGGTAACACATTAGCCTAGCCAAGCGCTTACTGGGTCTGGTAATACATTAGCATAGCCAAGCGCTTACTGGGTCTGGTAACACATTAGCATAGCCAAGTGCTTACTGGGTCTGGTAATACATTAGCATAGCCAAGCGCTTACTGGGTCTGGTAATACATTAGCATAGCCAAGCGCTTACTGGGTCTGGTAACACATTAGCATAGCCAAGCGCTTACTGGGTCTGGTAACACATTAGCATAGCCAAGCGCTTACTGGGTCTGGTAACACATTAGCATAGCCAAGCGCTTATTGGGTCTGGTAATACATTAGCATAGCCAAGCGCTTACTGGTTCTGGTAACACATTAGCCTAGCCAAGCGCTTACTGGGTCTGGTAATGCATTAGCATAGCCAAGCGCTTACTGGGTCTGGTAACACATTAGCATAGCCAAGCGCTTACTGGGTCTGGTAATACATTAGCCTAGCCCAAGTGCTTACTGGCTCTGGTAATACATTAGCATAGCCAAGTGCTTACTGGGTCTGCTAATACATTAGCCTAGCCCAAGCGCTTACTGGGTCTGGTAATACACTATCATAGCCAAGCGCTAACTCGGTCTGGTAATACATTAGCCTAGCCCAAGTGCTTACTGGCTCTGGTAATACATTAGCATTGCCAAGCGCTTACTGAGTCTGGTAATACATTAGCATTGCCAAGCGCTTACTGGGTCTGGTAACACATTAGCCTAGCCCAAGCGCTTACTGGGTCTGGTAATACACTATCATAGCCAAGCGCTAACTCGGTCTGGTAATACATTAGCCTAGCCCAAGTGCTTACTGGCTCTGGTAATACATTAGCATAGCCAAGTGCTTACTGGGTCTGCTAATACATTAGCATTGCCAAGCGCTTACTGGGTCTGCTAATACATTAGCATTGCCAAGCGCTTACTGAGTCTGGTAATACATTAGCCTAGCCCAAGCGCTTACTGGGTCTGGTAATACATTAGCCTAACCCAAGCACTTACTGGGTCTGGGAGTACATTAGCCTAGCCCAAGTGCTTACTGGGTCTGGTAGTACATTAGCCTAACCCAAGCGCTAACTGGGTCTGGTAATACATTAGCATTGCCAGGTACCAGCTGGGTCTGGTAGTACATTAGCCTAGCCCAAGCGCTTACTGGTCTGGTACTACATTAGCATAGTCAAGCGCTTACTGGGTCTGGTAGTACATTACCATAGCTAAGCACTTACTGGGTCTGGTAATACATTAGCCTAACCCAAGCACTTACTGGGTCTGGTAATACATTAGCCTAGCCCAAGCACTTACTGGGTCTGGTAATACATTAGCATAGCCCAAGCACTTACTGGGTCTGGTAACACATTAGCCTAACCCAAGCACTTACTGGGTCTGGTAATACATTAGCCTAGCCCAAACACTTACTGGGTCTGGTAATACATTAGCATAGCCCAAGCACTTACTGGGTCTGGTAATACACTATCATAGCCAAGCGCTTACTGGGTCTGGTAATACATTAGCCTAGCCAAAGCACTTACTGGGTCTGGTAATACACTAGCATTGCCAAGCGCTTACTGGGTCTGCTAATACATTAGCCTAGCCCAAGCACTTAATGGGTCTGGTAATACATTAGCCTAGCCCAAGCACTTACTGGGTCTGGTAGTACATTAGCATTGCCAGGTACCAGCTGGGTCTACCCGCTGCTCTTTTGGCTGTAATTGCTACCCACTTTTTCGCAGACATGGAGGGTGTGAAGTGTGCGTGGAGGAGGTACAGGCCATGTTGAGAGAGTCTTATTTAGTAGCTGATAGAGGAGAACACCGCAGAGCAGAGTCGTATGACTTCATTACCCACCTGCATGCATGGAATTTAAAATGACAATGAGTTCTAACCTGCAATGCATACGTATGGGCCATACATACACACACTCTCAAACATACACACTCATACGTAAGTACATATACATAAATGCATACATAATGCATAAATTTAAAAAGATTGCATCGTCATTTGTGTACTGTCAACGTTTCATGATACTGTGAGAAATAAAAATTTGTCCCAAACTAAAACTAATGTAATGATGAAATTATTTTTCCTGATTTCCTGGAAAGTTGCCCTTTTGCCGATTAAATAATTATTTTTTAAATTATGGTGCTGGCGATATCCAGGTCGACCCATGTTGCTTCTACCCATGTATGTGTGGTCTGTATTCCATGTACAAGAAAAAAATGACCAGTTTTTTTTGTTTAGATTAAAAACCTTGCTGAATGGAAATAGATGTGAATGTAAATGCAACATGGTGTGCACTGCTGCCTCTGTTCATTCCTGCTCCAGCCCCCCCGGCGGACTTTGGACTGCTCACGGAAACGAGGTTTCATGCACTCCTAGAGTGGGTGGAGCTTCAGTGAGCTGTCAATCCTTGATTTGTTGAACTAGTCAGAGGGTTTTGCGTTCCACACTAAAATGCAAGTTCACTGGTTCAAATCAGATGCTAATAACATATTTTTTCACTGCCCATTTTTTTATTTTGAAGCCTCAAACTCCCCTAACAAACCAGAGGCCTTGTTTTAAATCTGACCCCCCATCCCACCCCCGCCTTCTCCTGCCAAAAGGATGACTCTCACACTCCTCCGGAGGAGAGCTGTGGCTGCTTTTCTCCAGCTGTACTCATTTTCATGGCTGATGATTTGCCGGCTGGATCCCAGTCAGCCGTGACTCATCAGGGGAGGCGGTGCTTGGTGCTCATGTTCCAGACCGCACACCACACTCCAGACCGCACACCACACTCCAGACCCCACGCCACGCTCCAGACCCCACGCCACACTCCAGACCCCACGCTACACTCCAGACCGCACGCCACACTCCAGACCCCACGCCACGCTCCAGACCCCACGCCACACGTACCAGACCCCACTCCACACTCCAGACCGCACGCCACACTCCAGACCCCACCCCACACTCCAGACCCCACGCTACACTCCAGACCCCACGCCACACTCCAGACCCCACTCCAGACCGCACACCACACTCCAGACTGCACGCCACACTCCAGACCGCACGCCACACGTACCAGACCCCACTCCACACTCCAGACTGCACGCCACACTCCAGACCCCACCCCACACTCCAGACCGCACGCCACACTCCAGACCGCACGCCACACTCCAGACCCCACGCCACATGTACCAGACCCCACTCCACACTCCAGACTGCACGCCACACTCCAGACCCCACCCCACACTCCAGACCCCACGCTACACTCCAGACCCCACGCCACACTCCAGACCCCACCCCACACTCCAGACCCCACGCTACACTCCAGACCCCACGCCACACTCCAGACCCCACTCCAGACCGCACACCACACTCCAGACTGCACGCCACACTCCAGACCCCACGCCACACTCCAGACCCCACCCCACACTCCAGACACCACGCCACACTCCAGACCCCACCCCAGACCGCACGCCACACTCCAGACCCCACGCCACACTCCAGACCCCACTCCAGACCCCACGCCACACTCCAGACCGCACGCCACACTCCAGACCCCACGCCACACTCCAGACCGCACGCCACACTCCAGACCCCACGCCACACTCCAGACCCCACGCCACACTCCAGACCCCACGCCACACTCCAGACCCCACTCCAGACCCCACGCCAACATCCAGACCCACGCCACACTCCAGACCCCACGCCACACTCCAGACCGCACGCCCACACTCCAGACCGCACGCCACACTCCAGACCGCACGCCACACTCCAGACCGCACGCCACACTCCAGACCCCACGCCACACTCCAGACCCCACGCCACACTCCAGACCCCACTCCAGACCGCACGCCACACTCCAGACCCCACGCCACACTTCAGACCCCACTCCAGACCGCACACCACACTCCAGACCGCACGCCCCACTCCAGACCCCACGCCACACTTCAGACCCCACTCCAGACCCCACTCCAGACCGCACACCACACTCCAGACCCCACGCCACACTCCAGACCGCACGCCACACTCCAGACCCCACTCCAGACCCCACTCCAGACCCCACTCCAGACCGCACGCCACACTCCAGACCCCACGCCACACTCCAGACCCCACCCCACACTCCAGACCCCACGCCACACTCCAGACCGCACGCCACACTCCAGACCCCACGCCACACTCCAGACCCCACTCCAGACCCCACGCCCCACTCCAGACCCCACGCCCCACTCCAGACCCCACGCCACACTCCAGACCCCACTCCAGACCGCACGCCACACTCCAGACCCCACTCCAGACCCCACGCCACACTCCAGACTGCACGCCACATTCTAGGCTGCACACCCTGTTCCAGGGACTCCCTGCACCCCTGCCGCTGGCAGGATGATGCGTGTGGGTTAGCGGTATGCCTGATACCCCTGGGCGCGCTGCCTGGGGTGAAATACTTGAGGGCTTCCTGTCTGCTTTTAAACACAGGTTCAAGTGCACTGGGAGTATTTTTTCCCCCTCTTCTTTAAAAAATTTTTTTTTTTTTTAAGTATCTTCGTGAACCTCTCGACCACAGAAATGTGCCCTAGAGTGACTGATGTAGTGGCAGGTTATTAAATGCGGATCTGGAAGAGGAGTCTGGGGGTTGTTCAGGTCACCTCATGGAAATAAACGATAGGAGACATGGGAGCCTCTAGTTTTTTTATTGGTTTATTTTTCAGCGACAATGCACACCAATCAGCAATCAAACTGTAAATGAGCCAGAGTCAGCCTGAAATGTTAGTTTTCATCCTCTGTCCCTGGCCAGATGTTTAAAAGGCAGCCTAAAGTTAATTAGTTAAAAATTAGTTAAATTAATGCTATGGTGTTTATTTTTTTATTTAATGGTGCCGGTGTGCGTGTGTGGGGTTAGTTCTGGTGTGTGTGTGTGTGGGGTTAGTTCTGATGTGTGTGTGTGTGGGGTTAGTTCTGATGTGTGTGTGTGTGGGGTTGGTTCTGGTGTGTGTGTGTGTGTGGGGTTGGTTCTGGTGTGTGTGTGTGTGGGGTTCTGGTGTGCGTGTGTGGGGTTGGTTCTAGGGTGTGTGTGTGGGGTTAGTTCTGGTGTGTGTGTGTGTGTGGGGTTAGTTCTGGTGTGTGTGTGTGTGTGTGTGGGGTTAGTTCTGGTGTGTGTGGGGTTGGTTCTGGTGTGTGTGTGTGTGTGGGGTTAGTTCTGGTGTGTGTGTATGTGGGGTTGGTTCTGGTGTGTGTGTGTGTGGGGTTGGTTCTGGTGTGTGTGTGTGTGGGGTTAGTTCTGGTGTGTGTGTGTGTGGGGTTGGTTCTGGTGTGTGTGTGTGTGGGGTTGGTTCTGGTGTGTGCGTGTGTGGGGTTAGTTCTGGTGTGCGTGTGTGGGGTTAGTTCTGGTGTGTGCGTGTGTGGGGTTAGTTCTGGTGTGTGCGTGTGTGGGGTTAGTTCTGGTGTGTGTGTGTGTGGGGTTGGTTCTGGTGTGTGTGTGTGTGGGGTTGGTTCTGGTGTGTGTGTGTGTGGGGTTAGTTCTGGTGTGTGTGTGTGTGGGGTTAGTTCTGGTGTGTGCGTGTGTGGGGTTAGTTCTGGTGTGTGTGTGTGTGTGTGTGTGGGATTAGTTCTGGTGTGTGTGTGTGTGGGGTTAGTTCTGGTGTGTCTGTGTGTGTGTGGGGTTAGTTCTGGTGTGTGTGTGTGTGGGGTTGGTTCTGGTGTGCGTGTGTGGGGTTAGTTCTGGTGTGTGTGTGTGTGTGGGGTTAGTTCTGGTGTGCGTGTGTGTGGGGTTAGTTCTGGTGTGCGTGTGTGTGTGGGGTTAGTTCTGGTGTGTGTGTGTGTGGGGTTAGTTCTGGTGTGTGTGTGTGTGTGGGGTTAGTTCTGGTGTGTGTGTGTGTGTGTGGGGTTAGTTCTGGTGTGTGTGTGTGTGGGGTTAGTTCTGGTGTGTGTGTGTGTGTGGGGTTAGATCTGGTGTGTGTGTATGTGTGGGGTTAGTTCTGGTGTGTGTGTGTGTGTGGGGTTAGTTCTGGTGTGTGTGTGTGTGGGGTTAGTTCTGGTGTGTGTGTGTGTGGGGTTAGTTCTGGTGTGTGTGTGTGTGTGTGGGGTTGGTACCTGTTGCTATTGCATCCATAATGTAATGTTGCCTACATTGATGCTCATTTAGACCAGTCGTCCTTAGTCGTATCAAGAAAGAGCTGGTTTGAGTGCAGGGTTTTGTTTCAAACACGCAGTAACACACCTGATCCTACTAATCAAGACCCTTAGCAAATAACGTTTGATTAGTACAATCAGGTGTGTAACTGCTAGGTTGAAACAAAAGCCTGCACCAACACTGGCCCTTTCTGGATAGGATTGAGGACCCCCTGATTTAGACAGTGATGTAGGGAGCTTTAATCTCATTAATTAGTGGTGTACTATGTGACATAAGCCATGTTCAGGAGCCACCAGTATTAATGCTGTGGTGAAGCAGGCCTCCACAGATAATGCATTAGCTGTAGATAAAGCTTTTGATAGTATTATGAATTTTAACCAGCACATTTTGACCAAATGAATTATGGCCAAAGATAAAATGCCAAACAATGTGCTAGCTTTCAGTGTAAGGCTAAACTGGCAGATGAAAGCAGTGTGAATTAGCTTATGCTAGCCTATGCTAGCCTCACAGCAGTGTTCCATTGCTGACTACTACTTGGACTTCCTCAGGAGACCATGTCTGCCACGATTAGCCTTTCTCCGTTTGAAACAGCTCTGTTATCGATTTTAAATTAACCTTAACTTTATTATAAATTAGCCTCTTTATCATACAACTCTGGGTCCAGCGCTAGCTATTATAGTTGCCAAGACATTGCTGCTGTGGTCAAGTGCGTCCTCTGCTCTGCATACCAACAAGATGGGCTTCGGCAGATTCTCCTTCTCCTCAGAAACAGACTAAAAGATGGCCGACAGAAGGGTGTTGTACACACTGCATGTGTCTCTGCTTAGACTAAAAAAACAGGCTTTCTCCAACTCCACCCTGGGGGACCCCTGTGTATGCTGTTTTTTAAACCCAGTGTATTGATCAATGTTGTTCCAAACAGGTGTTTAAGTTCTTTTAGAATGTTCTTTCACTTATCTTACCTGACAGTCTGTCATTTAAACAATTAGAAAATTCCTTTCTAAAGGGATCGTTTCCCCCATTTTGGGAAATGAAAGGATCGGTTTATCTGACTGGTGTAAAGTCTTGGCGCACGAACACGGATCGTTATTCTCCGCGCCGTGTACAGCCGATTCAGATCTAATACGAGACGAGAGGGTAAATCCTTCTATGGGCATTAAAAGCGAGTAATTAAGGGCGATTAGCAGCCCGCTGCAGTTCAGGGGCTGCAGCTGCGGTCGAATGAAAGCCAGCGCTCCCCCGGGTTCCCCGGGTTCGAGTCTCAGAGCGGCTGAACGGCAGTTCAGTATCGCCGTGGCTGCCGCGCGCTCGTAGCGATGTACTGGCCGAGCGGCGGGTCTAATCCGCAGCCGCGGAGCTTGGTCTGGCGGCACCAGCGGTGTGGGGGGGGGGGGGGCAGCGCGGGGCGAGATGTTACCTGAGGAGACGTTTTGGACAGGCGGCCCAGCGGCTCCTGCAGGGAGCCCAGCAGCCCAGCCGAAGTGTCGATCGCACCCCGCCGGCGTGGCAGACGGTATCACCGCGCGAGGAAACAGTTCCGTGTTTTTTTTTTCCTGTCTGTTCTGTCGGGATGCGGGTGTCACACGCAGGCACTCGCTGGCTGGCCCAAACGGTCCTGAGAAGAGATAACGGATATTAGCGTCGCTGTAGCTCTGTTTGTTTTTCTGACAAAGTGGCAGGCGTGTTGGTGGTCAGGTCCCCTCACACTGACATCCAGGCCTCCTCTCTGGAAAGGGGCAGTATCGGATGAAACGATTGGGCGCAATCTGGCATCACTGCGAGAACCTGCCAGTAACGGTGAGAGAGACTGGAGGAGGTTCCTCTGACCTGGACTTGACCTTCGCTTCATCCTGTGAGCTCTGTTGAGGACACACAGATGCTGCTTCCTGTCTTAGTTCCTGTCTGCTCTCTGTTTATTACATCCCTGAGAGAAATCCCAAGGTAATTCATGTTATTCTCTGACTGCCCATGTCCTCTCAGCCTTTTGTTTACTTTTATTTCTTTGAACAAAAGACTTGGAGGACAGCGACAGTCTGTGACAGGCAGTCTCTCCTTGGGTTTCCTACCAGGGTCATAATAAACAGAAATTTATATATTTTGTTTTTTATTTGCCTGGCAGTTGCTAGACTACTGACTTAAGACTTGCCGGGACAGTTTTACACGAGTACCCACTTACGCAAATGGGTGTTTTGCTGAGGAAATTCAGGTTGAAGTGTCACAGTCCCATCTGAGATTTGAGCCTGCAAACCTCGCCCAGTTGCCTCGATCCTGTTCTACAGTGCAGACGTGCTCTGCTCTGGACACACAGAGCAGTGTACGGTGCCCTGCAGTGGTCACCCGCACACCTGCCCCAGGTGAAGCAGCGTGTTAGCGCTGTGTAGCCTAACCGACGCCTTCTCTCTCTCTCTCCCTGCAGTGATCTGTAACTTCAGAGGGACAGTGTCTCAGGGCCTGACGCTGGAGATCGGGGAGACGGTCCAGATACTGGAGAAATGTGAAGGTAAGCACTGATGTCTTTGATCAGTATTGATCTAAATATCGAGCTAAATCCCATAGTGTGTTGGGATAGGGGACCCAGGGTCTGATGGGACAGGGGACCCAGGGCCTGATGGGATAGGAGACCCAGGGTCTGATGGGACAGGGGACCCAGGGTCTGATGGGACAGGGGACCCAGGGTCTGATGGGACAGGGGACCCAGGGTCTGATGGGATAGGAGACCCAGGGTCTGATGGGATAGGGGACCCAGGGTCTGATGGGATAGGAGACCCAGGGTCTGATGGGACAGGGGACCCAGGGTCTGATGGGATAGGAGACCCAGGGTCTGATGGGATAGGGGACCCAGGGTCTGATGGGACAGGGGACCCAGAGTCTGATGGGATAGGGGGGTGGGGGGGTGGGGGGTGTGGTATCTGGAGGGAGCAGGGAGCCTGTCCTCTCTCCACCAGCGCTAAAAGCCTCACACATCTCCCCTGCAGGGTTTTTAATGCAGATATAATGCTGGTAATTTGTCACACATGCCCTCCCCTGGAGTGGTTTTACCCCATGTGCAGATGCCCCCCCCGGGAAAGGCGATCTGCTGTTTGGCTATGCATGACGGATAAGAGCGTTTCCTGTGGGCGTAAATCCGCTATCCACTGCATTCTGTGGCTTCAGGCACAGGGGAGCTATCTTGTACAATAATCGAATAAAACTAAAATAAGAGCGTAAACTGTCCTCGGATTTTTACATCGGAGAGCTAGTTTGAAAGACTGGTTGTCTATTTCCCTTTGCTGTTTGGCCATGGAAGATAAATTCAATGTGTGTCATGTTCTGCGTAAAAAGGAAAATTGGTCCAGGTCTGTAGGATATCTGCATGAAATTGTCTTTCCTCAGTTCCTTGGCTGTCTGTGGTTCAAATGAAACAGTATATGTAATCATCAAGGGACAACATTTTCCTTACCCACTCAAATAATCCCTTTTAGCCTGAAAGAACACTTCCGAGCACATGTCAGAATTTAGAATTTTTTTTCTTCTTTTTACCTTGCTGAGGAGTAAGCTGAAGTGGTGTAGTTTTCCTGTTGTTATCATTAAAAAGACCGCCCTCTAGGGCCTGGAGTCAGGAATGACAGCCTTGGTGCCCCCCCCCCCCCACAGCTGGGCATTGGTATTCCATGCGCGAGGGGAAGAGTCGCTCGGGCCGGGCCGGGGGGGGTGGGGCGGGGGTGGCTCTGGCCCTCCAGATAATGAGGCCGGGAGCTGCTCATCAGACACGGCTCGCTGGACGTCCCATATCGATCGGGACGGGCGTGGCCCGCGGCTGCCGAGCTCTTTCTGGGGGGCGACCCCCACCCCGCCCCACTCAGGAGTGGCAGGGAGCCACGTCTTAGGGAAAGAGAGCGCTTTTTATGACACGTGTGAAGGCACAGCTCCAGGGATGTTTCTCTCGCTCTCTCTCTCTCTTTTTAACAAACAAAGGTTGCCATTGAAATGCATGCAAACACAACAGCGGTGAAAGAGATTTTATTTTAGGAGTTTGCTGCGAGAGGCTGTACAGAGGGTCAAATCAGCGTACTTCATGCAGCCGTTTTAAAATGCTGTTCCTTATTTCGGAAATATATTGCTTATCCCTTTAATACAGCGCTGGTGGCAAAGCAATTACACCGTAATGCATGCCCAGGGTGGGAGGAATTAACTGCAGCACCACAATGAGAAACGAAAGGAAGCCGTTTGTCTGTGTAAACAGACGCAGTGGTCTTAATAAACTGCTTAGCTCTCTTGGAAGCAATGTCATCTGAACGGATTTTCTGAATAAATCATTTCCTGACCTATTATTCCAAATGCTCCTTGTTTAGTAGCAGATGCTAACATACACACAAATAAGCGAATGTGTGTGATCTTGCTGTGTGCTGTTCCAATACGGTTTTTATTTTGTTAGCTTTAAAATGAGCATTGGCTGTGCTCAATTCCACCCCCTCCCCCCCATGGGTTAATTTTATAGGACATGCCTAAAGAAGTCTCATTAGTTCAAGGAGACGTTTACAGTCTTATACACGCGAAACTGCTCTCAAGTAGGGGTTTCTTTCGTTTCTGAATGTTTTATGTATGTAACGCGTGGAAAAGCACCTTCAGTACTGTTATTTTTTAATGAGGTTTTCCTGGGGCGGATGCAGATTTGTAACGGACTGTAGAAGTCTACCAAACTGGCCGCTAGTGGTTCCTAGCGCTCCGCCCGGAGGCATGTGATGCAGTCTCCAGCCGTTGTTCTCGCGGTTAAAGTGTGTTTCGATTGGTCCCGTATCTGTACCTGCTACGCTGGTCAGCATTCAGACAGACGTATGGGGCGGTAACGCTGGCCTGCGCTGTGCTGTGCCTCAGCAGGGCCTGCATTAAGAGCTCTTGGGCCTGGACTGCGCCCACGGTCTCGCCTGTTTGGTACTTCACCCGCCCACGGAGGGCCGAGTGGAGATGGACGTGCTTACTGGGAGGCTTTTGAACGTAGAGCGACAGCCTCGTCATTTTTACACCCTTTCTGTAAGTACGCCAAGCAATAGAAAGGACTGTGCTGCTTGCTTCTTCTCAAAATGGGGGGGCAAGTGGGTGTGTGAGGAAATAAATTTCCATGAACGGTTTCAGTCCTCTGCTTTATATCGTGGAACGACGCTTCATGACCCCAGGAGAATGTGGACGTTGCTGTCATAGACGCTGAAATGGGAGGTTAATTGGCTCCGGATGTGCTGTTTTAGTGTCCAGACTCTTCAGCCAAGGACGTCTGTGCAGGCTAGTAACGTTTGTGATCCTGCCTTGTTTGTCCAAAAGGAAGATGAAAACCCACACTCTAATTGAAAATATTTCAATCGTGCACTTCTCGGCATTGGTATTGTTACAGTCATGGACACACAGACGGGCATGTTCTGGCCTAAGCCGGAAATTAGAAGCAATTAGAGACAGCACAACTCTACCGTGCACTGGAGCAGAGAAAGGTTCAGATAGGCAGAAGGGATGGTGAATTAAATTCTGAAAATGTATTGGGAATTTACTTTGGATACCATGATTTCAGGGATGACTGAGGATTTGGAATTTTGTTATTTGTAGATTTTTGTGGAGGATTTATTTGTGATGTCTTACATGAGATAATTGACTTCAATGACCTTGTTTGTGAAAAAACATTTTTATTCTGTTTCTCTTTCCATTGTGGTTTTTCTTCTTTTGATGTAAGCTTCTGCTATATAACCATGGCTGGTTATCTTATATTTTCTTGTAGCTTATCGTACTCTTTGAATCTCTGCATTACACTGGAAAAGTATCTAGTGGACCATTGTTAATTTTATAATTATTTGATTGACATGATACAAATTCTTATGCAATTATCTATTATGTTGTCATTTGGATTGAACGTGTATCAACGTGTAAAAATGTCCTACTGTTTTCAGCCCATTTTAAGACACTGAAAACAACTGGAACATACATATCTATCTGTCCATCCGTCCGTCCATTTGTCCGTCCATCTTCTCACTGATTAAAGGACACTGAAAAAGTATGACGTTGTCAAGATGGTTATGACTTAAATATGTCTATTAGAGTGGAGGTTTCTATCTTTATTTTATATCACAATTGTTTTGAAAAACTGACACACAAACCTGTTTAGGCTACATATTTTTGGAGCACAACGGTTAGAAATGTCCATGTAGGTAATATCGGGATTCTATGGGTATCAGCAGATACTAGCTTAAAATTAGCTTAGTAACAGTACCAGTAACAAAGTAGCCTACTAGTAGCAGAGTACCAGTAACAAAGTACCATTAACAGAGTGCCAGTAGCAAATTCAAGTAACAAAGTGTAAATGATCTGTCAGAAATGTTTTACTTGCCTGTCTGGAGAGTTATGACTGTTTTAATAAGCAGCTACAGGATGGAAATGACCAGATAAATACACTGGGAACACTCACCACAATATGCCATTTGTTTGGCTTTGGCAGATCCAAGCTCTTGTGCTGTAGCTGTGTAGTTTTTTTTGGTGTTGTTCAGTTTAGTTCAAGACAGTTTCCTAAAGTATGGTCTCTCAAAATAGGGTTGCCAGGTGCCCAGTTTTTGACTGGAATGTTTGACTAGAACAAAAAAAATATTTTTACAGGTCTGGTTGGTGGTCCCGACAAGACAACATATTACTATATGTGCATGTATATAATGTCTGGTCTGAGTAATTGAGTAAAAAATGACTGATAGTTTGTACTGAATTTTCAGCTGAACCCCCCGGTACATGACACGTTTCTGAAAGCTCCTCACCCCAGCCCGCTATCGTTTTAGACAGCTCCACACCTCATTCACAATTAGGCTTTCTGCTGTGGATGTTGTTCTGGCTTTCACAAATTTTAAATCTGGCAACCCTAACTCAAAAACAGAAAGATGGAGACAAAGGAAGAGAACAGACATGAGGGGACAGTAGGGGCCAGTAGGGGAAGAGTAGAGGCCAGTAGCGGCCAGTAGTGGACAATAGCGGACAGTGGGGGACAGTTGGGGCTAGTAGGGGGCCAGTAAGGGACAGTGGGGGACAGTAGGGGACAGTAGGGATCATGCAGGGGACAGTAGAGGACAGTAGGGATCATGCAGGGGACAGTAGGGGACAGGAGGGACCGTAGGGATCATGCTGGGGACATTAGAGGACAGTAAGGGGCAGTGGGAGACAGTGGGGGACAGTAAGGGACAGTGGGGGGCCGGGAGGGGACAGTAGGGGACAGTAGGGGACATTAGGGGCCAGTAGGGGACCGGAGGGGCTGGGAGGAGACAGGACGGGACAGTGGGGGACAGTAAGGGACAGTGGGAGACAGTAGGAGGCAATGGGGGACAGTGGGGGCCATTAGGGGACAGTAGGGGACAGTGGGGGAGGGTAGGGATACAGTAGGAGGACAGTGGGGGTCAGTAGGGGACAGTAGGGGCCAGTAGGGGACAGTAGGGGACAGTAGGGGCCAGTAGGGGACAATGGGGATCATGCTGGGGACAGTAGGGGCCAGCAGGGGACAGTAGGGGCCAGTAGGGGCCAGTAGGGGACAGTAGGGGCCAGTAGGGGACAATGGGGATCATGCAGGGGACAGTAGGGGCCAGCAGGGGACGGTAGGGATTATGCAGTGGACAGTAGGGGACAGTGGGGGACAGTGGGGGACAGTAGGGGACAGTAGGGGCCAGTAGGGGACAGTGGGGGACAGTGGGGGACAGTAGGGGACAATGGGGATCATGCAGGGGACAGTAGGGGCCAGTAGGGGACAGTGGGGGACAGTGGGGGACAGTAGGGGACATTGGGGGCCAGTGGGGGCCAGTAGGGGACAATGGGGATCATGCAGGGACAGTAGGGGCCAGTAGGGGACAGTGGGGGGACAGTAGGGGACAATGGGGATCATGCAGGGGACAGTAGGGGCCAGTAGGGGACAGTGGGGGACAGTAGGGGACATTGGGGGCCAGTGGGGGCCAGTAGGGGACAATGGGGATCATGCAGGGGCCAGTAGGGGCCAGTAGGGGACAGTGGGGGACAGTGGGGGACAGTAGGGGACATTGGGGGCCAGTGGGGGCCAGTAGGGGACGGTAGGGATACAGTAGGGGAACAGTAGGGATCATGCAGGGGACAGTAGGGGATAGTGGGAGACAGTAGGGTTCATGTGGGGGTACGCCCAAGAGTCCGCAACCTTCAGCCCAGCAGCAGCAGTGTCACTCTCCCCTGTCGGTTTTGAAGTTCCACTGTCTTTACGTTCATGCTTCCTTAAACGCCTTCACCCGAAGGCCATCGCCCAATCAGAACACACGTGCATGTTCCAAATTATACTCTATCCATTCTTCCCTATTATTGTAGCTTCGCCACTAGAAACGGTATTATGCTAACAAAATACATTACTCACAAAAATTCAAAATGAATTAAGAAAATAAACTTTAGGGAAACTAATACGTGCAGGCATTGCAGAAGCATGGAAGGAGTCTGTTCTATTGCAGCGATTTATTGAACTTCAAAAAAATAAATAGAAATTAAGTTCATGAATTGGATAAAAGGCTATTATTTGCTGCGTCAAATTTAATTACATTTTCTGAATTGTCCCCAACCAGTGGTAAAATGATGCAAGTGAAGTTTTCTTGTTTCACTCATTTTCAAGCCTCAGTGTAGCTTCCACGCATATTCAAAGGAAATTGAGGAAATTCAAAATGGAAGCCTTTTCAGCTCATATTGCATCAGACCACTTTGTTTCGAAGGAAACAATTTAAGTCTGACAGGTGCCTCTCTGGAAACACGTGTGGAAGCCTTTCAGCTCTTGAAGTTGACAAAACAATATCTGCCAGAACGTGTGCGCTGGAAACACAGTCGTGGAGGCTCTCCGGTAGAAAAATGCTTTGTTCTATTCTTGGCAAAAACATGACGTTCGTGTCAGAGGCTTCGTGGAAATACAAGGTCCAAGCAAACGAGGGAAACGAGGCCGTGTTCTTCAGAAGCCTGGCGGGGTTTGGGTGCTCCTGGGTTTGTGACAGAGGCTGTAAAGCAGCTCCCTGTCCACAGCTGGAGCACCTGGAATGGCACAGATTTATGGTGCTTAGCCATGCAAGACAAACTCATTTACCTCCGAGGCAGCTTGGCGTGTGTGTGTGTGTGTGTGTGTGTGTGTGTGTGTGTGTGCGTGCGTGACTGTGTGTGTGTATGTGTGAGTGTGCGTGTGTGCATGTATTGGGGAATATGCATTTGTATGCATGTACATGTGTTTTTGTGTGTGCGTGTGTGTATTTGTGTGTGGGTGTGTCCGTGTGTGTATATGAGTGTGTGTGGGCGTGCGTGCACGCGTGTGTGTGTGTGAATTGGTGTGTGTTGCATGTTCCAGTCTTTGTGATGCGAAAGCACACTGGTATAACAAACGGCCTCATTGTACCAGACCAGTTCATCACATGCATGTCAGTCAGTCAGTCAGCGCAGGACTGTGCAGAGAGGGGCGGGGCAAGAGGGAGGGATGGCAGGCAGCCCTGGCACCCTCCATCAATAAACCAGGCCTGTGGTTCAGTGACGCCACTCACCCATATCACTGATGTCTTTGATTAGAGGGAGAAGAAGCCCTTACAAAGAAGGTTACCTCAAACACAGCTCTTACAGCATGTAGCACTGGCAGGCAAACGCACAGAGATTCCCTGAGATAGAGCAGAGCAGCTCATCTGTAATGCTCTTGTGGCTCTGGTGTGACTCATTGCACAGCGTAGACATCAATCCTGCTCCATGTGACTAATATGTGTTATCCAATCAGAGTGCGGATGTGAGTCACCTGATCGGCATGTATAAATGATGCTGCGCAGTCTGCCTCTTAGCTTTTTCTGGTTCTGTTCTTGTTTTCTGTACCTGTTTTCATGAGATACAGCAAATCAGAAGTAAACATCAGAGAATACCAGACTGAGCACTGAGACTGCAGGTGCTTTAGAGACTGAGCACTGAGACTGCAGGTGCTTTAGAGTCTGAGCACTGAGACTGCAGGTGCTTTAGAGTCTGAGCACTGAGACTGCAGGTGCTTTAGAGTCTGAGCACTGAGACTGCAGGTGCTTTAGAGTCTGAGCACTGAGACTGCAGGTGCTTTAGAGTCGGAGCACTGAGACTGCAGGTGCTTTAGAGTCAGCACAAGACTTTAGGTGCGTTAGAGTCAGCACTGAGACTGCAGGTGCGTTAGAGACTGAGCACTGAGACTGCAGGTGCTTTAGAGTCAGCACTGAGACTGCAGGCACTTTAGAGACTGAGCACTGAGATTGCAGGTGCTTTAGAGTCAGCACTGAGACTGCAGGTTCTTTAGAGACTGAGCACTGAGACTGCAGGTGCTTTAGAGACTGAGCACTGAGACTGCAGGTGCTTTAGAGACTGAGCACTGAGACTGCAGGTGCTTTAGAGTCTGAGCACTGAGACTGCAGGTGCTTTAGAGACTGAGCACTGAGACTGCAGGTGCTTTAGAGACTGAGCACTGAGACTGCAGGTGCTTTAGAGTCTGAGCACTGAGACTGCAGGTGCTTTAGAGTCTGAGCACTGAGACTGCAGGTGCTTTAGAGTCTGAGCACTGAGACTGCAGGTGCTTTAGAGTCAGCACAAGACTTTAGGTGCGTTAGAGTCAGCACTGAGACTGCAGGTGCGTTAGAGACTGAGCACTGAGACTGCAGGTGCTTTAGAGTCTGAGCACTGAGACTGCAGGTGCTTTAGAGTCTGAGCACTGAGACTGCAGGTGCTTTAGAGTCGGAGCACTGAGACTGCAGGTGCTTTAGAGTCAGCACAAGACTTTAGGTGCGTTAGAGTCAGCACTGAGACTGCAGGTGCGTTAGAGACTGAGCACTGAGACTGCAGGTGCTTTAGAGTCAGCACTGAGACTGCAGGCACTTTAGAGACTGAGCACTGAGATTGCAGGTGCTTTAGAGTCAGCACTGAGACTGCAGGTTCTTTAGAGACTGAGCACTGAGACTGCAGGTGCTTTAGAGACTGAGCACTGAGACTGCAGGTGCTTTAGAGACTGAGCACTGAGACTGCAGGTGCTTTAGAGTCTGAGCACTGAGACTGCAGGTGCTTTAGAGACTGAGCACTGAGACTGCAGGTGCTTTAGAGTCTGAGCACTGAGACTGCAGGTGCTTTAGAGACTGAGCACTGAGACTACAGGTGCTTTAGAGTCAGCACTGAGACTGCAGGTTCTTTAGAGACTGAGCACTGAGACTGCAGGTGCTTTAGAGTCTGAGCACTGAGACTGCAGGTGCTTTAGAGACTGAGCACTGAGACTGCGGGTGCTTTAGAGACTGATCACTAATTTTATTACAGCAAGGCTCTGTACTGGAGTAATTTCTTTCAGTCCCAAAAGAGATTTCTTGTTATTTGGACAAACATATTTTCATCATTTATTGAAAGTAGGAGTGTTTTCGGCTACTTCATAAATGGCAGTATATT
The DNA here is from genome assembly GCA_025169545.1 of Anguilla japonica. Classification (NCBI taxonomy): domain Eukaryota; kingdom Metazoa; phylum Chordata; class Actinopteri; order Anguilliformes; family Anguillidae; genus Anguilla; species Anguilla japonica. Next base: position 1,622,706 of record CM045895.1, read on the forward strand.
TTGCGATGTTCTTTCGAATCATGTACTCAGAGGAGGGCAGGCATCCACATCCCTCAGGTTTTGTGTTTTGTGTGTCTGTGGGGGCGGGGTCAGTCGGTCCTGCGGAGACACTCTGTGACCTTTAGGCCTGGCTGCAGCTGAGCCACAGAGCCGTTCTCTGGGCGCCCCGGGCGTTTGATGTAGCAGATCTCTGGGAAATGCAGTCCTTTCTGAGGCTGGTTTGTGGCACGCTCGCATTGCACAGATGAGCTGGGATTCCAGCAGAGTTCTGGCTCTCTCTCTCTCTCTCACACACACACACACACACACTCTGTGTGTGTCTCTCTCTCTCTCTCTCTCTCTCTCTTTCTCATTTTCACTCGTTGTTCTGAGTGCCAAACACGCGTGTTCTGGGAGTGGCTTGTTTTCCCGCAGGACGCCTGCACACCACTTCTGCATCACAGCCACATTACCAGCATCTTGTTTTTTTTAAATTTTTTTTTTTTTACGTACCTCAGATCTGTCGCATTTCTGACACGCCTCTCAGCAGCCTCATGTGTACCCTCCGCTGGCTCGTCAGCGACATTGAAAGCAGTGTAATCACGGCGGTGGTTATGACAGCGCGGACAGCGCTGACGAATGATATTACGTTATTAACGGCGTGATGTCACGAGGATAACACAGTGCGGGGGCTAGGGGGCGGGGCTCGTGGCGGATGTCCCAGGGGGGACACTGCCATCGCGCCGAACAGCGAGGCGCTTAGCCCGTAACACGCCCGGCTGCACGCGCGACAGCGTGTGAAAATGAGTCGCTCCGGTTAAGGGCGTGTCCCGAGCATGTTTACCAGGAGTGGGCGGGGCAGCGCCTGTCTGCTTCTGATCTAAGGCCTGCTTTAGCTGATAAGTGTTTAATCAGCCCAAGCAATTATGTGATCTGACATTTTTATATTATGCACATTTATATATGGTAAGGAGACTGCTCATTTGTCCGTATATGAAATGTTTGATTATGACCTAATCTATGTACAGGTCTTATGTAAATGATATCTTAATGTCAGCCCAGTTCCCATTCAGTTACACACACGTGCAGTGGCATGCAAAGGTTTGGGGGCCCCCTGGTCAGATTACATGTTTTGAATTAAACCGATTGGAAAACAATAGAACAGTAATTTATACATATACATAAGGGGCGAGCATATTAATGCATTATGATGAGCAAAGGTATTCGGTACATTTATGATCTCCATTCACCTACACGCTGGAGAGTACGGTGTGCGGCGCTGAGCAGGACAAGGCCAGCTGCCTTCGCTTCTCCGTGTGAACAAGTGTATTCTCCCGGTGAGGCACTGGTAATTATGCCCACCATATCATTATGCCGCCATTTTTTGCCGTTCCCCATGGTACCGTGTTCTTTGCGCAGGCATTTACAAGTGCTAAAACGGATTGCATGTGATAAGCTGAGAGCCGCTTTACTAGTGCGGAGAGCACTTTCTAGTGTGATAAAATGCGATTAACGTCATGAAGAATTCGGGGAATATCCTATCGCATATATGAGATATTTATTTATGAGATATTTACATTGTACATAACATGCAAACATTTGAATTCTTTACATGGGACGATTTCATATTTTATTGGTTTTAAAATGAAAATAATGATTGTGAACTATCGTTTAATATTTACAGTTTTATTGAATGGTTGGTGGTTCCAAGATGCTGACAAGAAAAAAAAGCAAGTTAGGTGGACGCCCAGTGACATTCTGGCATGGGGATCATGTGACTTGCATCCTTGCACTGATTGGATAAAGCACAGCACCAGTTCCATGGAACAGGGTTGATCTGTACTCTACTTTGCAGAAGCTTTACAGGAGCTGTGTCTGTGCACAAACACAGCCATGGCAGACCAGCGCACACGCACACAAAGTTTGTTTTCATGTAGTTTGTAAGTGATACATTTGCATGCATCGATGGACTGAAGAATAATTTCTGCCATGCTTTCTTTGCTGTCTTGTCAGGGGTATTTAATTGTATTTATTGTAGAATCACATTAAAACACACAAATATGTGGGCCACTCAGGAAGGTTCATGTCCTCTTGACATAATTTGCATAGGACATTGCATATAATTTACATATCTACATATAATTACTCCATTCTTGTACTCATTATGTTTGCAGTGTAGTGGGTGTTGTGTCTCTGGGTTATGCATGTTTCAGGTCTGGTTCTTATAAAATTTACAGTCATTTATTAATGTGCCAGTCCAGCCAGAGTACAGTTGGCCCTTGGGGGTAAGTCAATATTAAATTTAAGTTAATAAAACAGCCATTCCTGTTAGTCCAGGGCATTATCCATGCAGCTATCATAGAACATTCCTGTTATTCTGTGTGTTATCCAAGCAGAGATCATATACTGTAACATTCCTGTTATTCTCGTGTGTTATCCAAGCAGAGATCATATACTGTAACATTCCTGTTATTCTCGTGTGTTATCCAAGCAGAGATCATATACTGTAACATTCCTGTTATTCTAGTGTGTTATCCAAGCAGAGATCATATAACTTAGCTGTTATTTCAGCAGGTTATCCATGCAGATTACATAAAATAAATCAGTAATAGTGTGTATATACAGAAGGGAAGAGCATAATGATACAGCACAGCCATTCAGCTCATCTACGCTCACCATTCACCTGCAAATTAATGAGAACAGTTCGGTGCGTCTCAGTGCTTCTGTGTGTTCACAAGAGGAGGGGCTGCCTGACGAACACGTAGAATTCGCGCTAGTTAGCGACGGGGACGTGTCGGACGCGAGGTCTCTGGGTTCAGGCTGCTGTGGCTGTGTCCACGTTCAGGCTGCTGTGGCTGTGTCCGTGTTCAGGCTGCTGTGGGCTGTGTGTTCAGGCTGCTGTGGGTCTCCATGTTCAGGCTGCTGTGGGCCTCCGTGTTCAGGCTGCTGTGGCTGTGTCCGTGTTCAGGCTGCTGTGGCTGTGTCTGTGTTCAGACTGCTGTGGGTCTCCGTGTTCAGGCTGCTGTGCCTGTGTCCGGGTTCAGGCTGCTGTGGGTCTCCGTGTTCAGGCTGCTGTGGGCCTCCGGGTTCAGGCTGCTGTGGGCCTCTGTGTTCAGGCTGCTGTGGGTCTCTGTGTTCAGGCTGCTGTGGGTCTCCGTGTTCAGGCTGCTGTGGCTGTGTCTGTGTTCAGGCTGCTGTGGGTGTGTCCGTGTTCAGGCTGCTGTGGGTCTCCGGGTTCAGGCTGCTGTGGGTCTCCGTGTTCAGGCTGCTGTGGGTCTCCGGGTTCAGGCTGCTGTGGGTGTGTCCGTGTTCAGGCTGCTGTGGGTCTCCGTGTTCAGGCTGCTGTGGGTGTGTCCGTGTTCAGGCTGCTGTGGGTCTCCGTGTTCAGGCTGCTGTGGGTCTCCGTGTTCAGGCTGCTGTGGCTGTCTCCGTGTTCAGGCTGCTGTGGGTCTCCATGTTCAGGCTGCTGTGGGCCTCTGTGTTCAGGCTGCTGTGGGTCTCCATGTTCAGGCTGCTGTGGGCCTCTGTGTTCAGGCTGCTGTGGGTCTCCATGTTCAGGCTGCTGTGGGCCTCTGTGTTCAGGCTGCTGTGGGTCTCCGTGTTCAGGCTGCTGTGGGTGTGTCCGTGTTCAGGCTTCTGTGGGCCTCCGGGTTCAGGCTGCTGTGGGTGTGTCCGTGTTCAGGCTGCTGTGGGTGTGTCCGTGTTCAGGCTGCTGTGGGCCTCTGTGTTCAGGCTGCTGTGGGTCTCCATGTTCAGGCTGCTGTGGGTCTCCATGTTCAGGCTGCTGTGGGTGTCCGTGTTCAGGCTGCTGTGGCTGTGTCCGTGTTCAGGCTGCTGTGGGTCTCCGCGTTCAGGCTGCTGTGGCTGTGTCTGGCTAAATCTGCTGTCAACCGCGTGCCACTCTGCTTCGCTTGACTGGGACTGACCCCCCCCCCTCCCCCCGAAGCACCTGGGGGCGTACTCCTCACCCCGTGCTAATTGGTGGGGGGGGGGGGGGGGCGGGTCCTGACCTCGCCACACTCTGAGACGGTTTTCCCGCCTCTCAAATAGCCACTTTACCGCCGTGGCAGAGGGGGGTCGAGCGTTCGCGGCTGATTCATTCGGCCGACGGCGTTCCTGTGTGACTACGGGCTGGGCCTTGTGAGGAAGGCTGGGGATGGATGGCTCAGGTGCTCCAGAAACACGCGGCCTCGCTATCGCTCTCTCTCTCTACCGCCGTGTTTCTGTCATGGTGAGCAAACGGTAACATTAGCGATGGAGTCGTTCCTGGTGGTGGTGGGGGGGGGGGGGTTATGGTCTTTGGGGGCAGATGGGGGCCCGTGCGAAACACTCACCGTGTCGGTGACTTCAAAGTCGATATGTTCCGGACTGTTCCGTGACCCAGGCGCTGCCCCTGTTGTTCTCTACGCCATGGCACAGGTCTGGACACCAGCCAATATCGCTGCATCTACCATCTGGCTGAATCACTGAGCGCACACAACCTCAGCTACCCCCCCCCCCCCCCCCCAGCCCCCCCCCCCCCCCCGGTCTGAAGTTCCTGTTCGGGGGGAGGACAGAGAGCTGCCGGAAGCAGAGGGAGAGGGAGAAGGACCTGCACGCCATTCAGAAGGCATGTCCCGCTGCTCCTCTCCTCGGCAGACCAAAATAAAATCTAATCTCAGCGCACCCTGCCTGGAAGAGCCGGCAGTGGAGGAGAGATATCTCAGAGCGGTCCCGTCCCCCAAAAATAAAGCTTTTAAAAATGCACCACATAACACGCAGACAAAATAAAGCTTTTAAAAACACACTGCGTAACACACACAGACAAAATACAGCTTTTAAAAACACTGCGTAACACGCAGACAAAATACAGCTTTTAAAAACACACTGCGTAACACACAGACAAAATACAGCTTTTAAAAACACACTGCGTAACACACACAGAGAAAATACAGCTTTTAAAAACACACTGCGTAACACACAGACAAAATACAGCTTTTAAAAACACACTGCGTAACACGCAGACAAAATAAAGCTTTTAAAAACACACTGCGTAACACGCAGACAAAATACAGCTTTTAAAAACACACTGCGTAACACACAGACAAAATACAGCTTTTAAAAACACACTGCGTAACACACAGACAAAATACAGCTTTTAAAAACACACTGCGTAACACACAGACAAAATACAGCTTTTAAACACACTGCGTAACACACAGACAAAATACAGCTTTTAAAAACACACTGCGTAACACACAGACAAAATACAGCTTTTAAAAACACACTGCGTAACACACACAGACAAAATACAGCTTTTAAAAACACTGCGTAACACACAGACAAAATACAGCTTTTAAAAACACACTGCGTAACACACAGACAAAATACTGCTTTTAAAAACACACTGCGTAACACAGACAAACTACAGCTTTTAAAAACACACTGCGTAACACACACAGAGAAAATAAAGCTTTTAAAAACACACTGTGTAACACGCAGACAAAATGCAGCTTTTAAAAACACACTGCGTAACACACAGACAAAATACAGCTTTTAAAAACACACTGCGTAACACACAGACAAAATACAGCTTTTAAAAACACACTGTGTAACACGCAGACAAAATGCAGCTTTTAAAAACACACTGCGTAACACGCAGACAAAATACAGCTTTTAAAAACACACTGCGTAACACACACAGAGAAAATAAAGCTTTTAAAAACACACTGCGTAACACACACAGAGAAAATAAAGCTTTTAAAAACACACTGTGTAACACGCAGACAAAATGCAGCTTTTAAAAACACACTGCGTAACACACAGACAAAATACAGCTTTTAAAAACACACTGCGTAACACACAGACAAAATACAGCTTTTAAAAACACACTGCGTAACACACAGAAAAAAATACAGCTTTTAAAAACACACTGCGTAACACAGACAAAATACTGCTTTTAAAAACACACTGCGTAACACACACAGACAAAATACAGCTTTTAAAAACGCAGTGTCGAACACACGCAGACAAAATAAAGCTTTTAAAAACGCTCCGTGGATTACAAGCAGACAGCACCTCACTCACCTCTTCCTTCGTGAGGCGAATCGAGGGCTGATCACATTACACTTACAGAGGTTTGGTGTGAAGCTATTCATTAATGCTCTCTATGAACATTGCATACCGCATGCGGCTTTGGCCCCCTGCTGTTAGAATGTGAATGCTGTGTGTATATGGTTGTGAACACTAATGAGTATCAGTACGCGGCTCGTCCCAATCAACTGTATTTTAATGTTGCTAATGCGCGCCTTACTGATGGCGAAGGTGTGACAATGCACTGGCCAATCAGGACACTTTGCCAATCCCTGTAATTTGAGCATCTGCATTACATACACACAAACGGCAGCTTTCCTTTCTGTTTCTGTGGCACATGCTCAAATGCTTATACCCCCTAACTTTGTAGTTTGAGCTTTTTAAAGCTAATGAAATGTTCTAATTACTTTAAAAAAAACTGTTTTTGCACGCATGCACAAACTGTCCATTACCTCATTGAATTCCTACTTCCGTGTGTGTGTGTTTATTTTGGATATAAATGTTTGTAGGACGAGAACATAAACTGCATAAACATTACAGGGCTTGTAAAAATAATTATTGCTCTTAATCATCCTGTTTGTTGCATGGTGTGCAGTGTGCAGTGTCTATGCTGTTGTCTCTGCAATGCAGACAGTTTATAGAGCCTGTAGTGTGCGGTATCATTGTCTCTGCAATGCAGACGGTTTAGAGGGCCTGTAGTGTGCGGTATCGTTGCCTCTGCAATGCAGACAGTTTAGAGGGCCTGTAGTGTGCGGTATCGTTGTCTCTGCAATGCAGACGGTTTAGAGGGCCTGTAGTGTGCGGTATCGTTGTCTCTGCAATGCAGACGGTTTAGAGAGCCTGTAGTGTGCGGTATCGCTGTCTCTGCAATGCAGACGGTTTATAGAGCCTGTAGTGTGCGGTATCGTTGTCTCTGCAATGCAGACGGTTTAGAGAGCCTGTAGTGTGCGGTATCGTTGTCTCTGCAATGCAGACGATTTAGAGAGCCTGTAGTGTGCGGTATCGTTGTCTCTGCAATGCAGACGGTTTATAGAGCCTGTAGTGTGCGGTATCATTGTCTCTGCAATGCAGATGGTTTAGTGGGCCTGTAGTGTGCGGTATCGCTGTCTCTGCAATGCAGATGGTTTAGAGAGCCTGTAGTGTGCGGTATCATTGTCTCTGCAATGCAGACGGTTTAGAGGGCCTGTAGTGTGCGGTATCGTTGCCTCTGCAATGCAGACAGTTTAGAGGGCCTGTAGTGTGCGGTATCGTTGTCTCTGCAATGCAGACGGTTTAGAGGGCCTGTAGTGTGCGGTATCGTTGTCTCTGCAATGCAGACGGTTTAGAGAGCCTGTAGTGTGCGGTATCGCTGTCTCTGCAATGCAGACGGTTTATAGAGCCTGTAGTGTGCGGTATCGTTGTCTCTGCAATGCAGACGGTTTAGAGAGCCTGTAGTGTGCGGTATCGTTGTCTCTGCAATGCAGACGATTTAGAGAGCCTGTAGTGTGCGGTATCGTTGTCTCTGCAATGCAGACGGTTTATAGAGCCTGTAGTGTGCGGTATCATTGTCTCTGCAATGCAGATGGTTTAGTGGGCCTGTAGTGTGCGGTATCGCTGTCTCTGCAATGCAGATGGTTTAGAGAGCCTGTAGTGTGCGGTATCGCTGTCTCTGCAATGCAGACGGTTTAGAGGGCCTGTAGTGTGCGGTATAGTTGTCTCTGCAATGCAGACGGTTTAGAGGGCCTGTAGTGTGTGGTATCGTTGTCTCTGCAATGCAGACGGTTTAGAGGGCCTGTAGTGTGCGGTATCGTCTCTGCAATGCAGACGGTTTAGAAGGCCTGTAGTGTGCGGTATCGTTGTCTCTGCAATGCAGACGGTTTAGAGAGCCTGTAGTGTGTGGTATCGTTGTCTCTGCAATGCAGACGGTTTAGAGGGCCTGTAGTGTGCGGTATCGTACTCACAGCGATAGGAGAGCCGCCCGTCTGGGCTGACTGGGGAAAACCTCACGCGCTCCTCAGGCTGAAATCTGAGAGGTTTCTTCTCTCTTTTTTTGTTCTGCAATAATGCTGGTATAATATTTTTATTTACAAGTATCGTCCCTGTTTTACCAAATCTATGCCTTTTTTACTGTGAATATGCTTGAACTTGTTGTTTCAGTTTGTTTGACAATGGCTGTTAAGCATCTGCAAGAAGAACACTTAATAAATAAAGTGAATATTATTGGCAACAGTGCTCTAAGCTCTGCATTCTGGCACTGTCTATTGCAATGCCAGTATTGGCAAAGCTTGTTACAGTGGGCCTTGCCAATATCTGCATTGTGTTAGACAGCGCTAGCATTACGTACTGTACCTAGACAGAACCTGGCTGGCAGTTTTTTAAACCAGTTTTACCCAGTTTTACTTCTTTTTTCTCATTTTAGACTGGGCGCTTGTGTTTGTAAGCTGGTCTCCGGAGTTATTCTCCGCAGTGCATTTGAGACAGCACACACTCAACATTTCTACCCACACTGCTCCGCTGCACACCTGCTGAACTTGGGCAGTCATTGGGCCTCATTCACAAAAACTTTTCTTAAATTATTCTTACTTTTGCTCTTAAAAATGTTCCTACAAAAAACAATATGAGATTCATGACACGTGTACAGACCTTTGTTTTTTTGTGTATCCCAGGTGTATGAGATGATGAATGCTGACTGAATGCACAGTCGTGTTCATGCGATTAGCATAAGGAAACTGCCAGGAACACATACAGATAAGAAAAAATGACGAATGCTGAAATGTTCTTGGAAAAGTTCTTACACGCAGTTTATGATCAAATGTGATCATAAACATTTTGTGAATGAGGCCCATTGTGTGTGAGGAGTGCACTTCATGTGCAGCTCGTGCAGACTAACTGCAGATACCCGTTTGACCAGAGGGGGCGCTGGTGGGAAGAAAGACAATGGATGGTAATGTTAAAGATTTTACATAGGTCATTAATGGATAGTGACAAAACAGAAGGCGGTGTTGGTTATGTGTCATTTACAATCGGTAAATCGACTGGCAATTTATCATTTGTATCAACTGGCAGAAGTAAAGGGAAATTTTAAATATAATGTAACATAAAAATAGTATAGATAATACATTTTAACCTAACAATTAAACCCTTATTTTATATGGACCACACCGATCTCACTCCATAAGAACTAAGGAACAAAATAGACTACATTGTGATGAAAAAGTAATGAAAACTGTTTTACACGGCTGCTTGTATTAACACCCCCGCTGAACATTCCAGTTTAAACCAGCCTAAACTGGTCAAGCTGGTTCAAAGCTGGGTTTCGACACTTCTAGCTGGTCACCCAGCTGTTCTCCTGCTGCCCAGCCAATATAGTCAGCTGGTCTGCCAGTTTACAACCAGCTTACTCTGCCAGCTTTACCAGCTTTAACCAGCTTTGACCAGCTTTGACCAGCTAGAAGTGTTACAGTAAAACACGGCTTAAACCAGCTTAAAATAATGAAACAGAAAGTCTTTGCTTTCCGTACATTATCTTGTCTTGCTACAGAACATTAATCAGTTATGGCAAATAAAAAAAAAAAAAAAAAAACAAACGTGATTGGCTTTGCACCAGTGGGGAAAAGGGTCATTTAGAAGCACGAGATAACATTGTTAAAGACGGAATTTCATTGTGCCCAATTTTGTGATAAAACAAATTACATGTTCGAAAGCCAATTCCAATTTTTTGAGTATCAGTTTTTTTTCTGATAACAGATCTGCATCTGGGAGTCCTGCAGATGAGAGAGCTGGCCTACTTTGAGCCCTCCTCACTTTGACCTTGTTAGCGGACCATTACGAGTGCGATGCATAATTTATATCCGACTCCATCAAGTCATTCTCTGCTCTGTCCGCGGCATGACTGGGAATATTTCCCTGACGAACTTGCTGATGAAGCGAGGTTACTGACTGATTTAAATGCGAGGAAACAAAGTAAATGCCTTTAAAAGACGCAGAGCTATTACTCATTATTCTGCCTCTGCAGATATACTGACACTGTGCTGATGCACACCTGGGCACCTTCTCTTTCTCAATGATCAGAGGCCAGGAGTGTATCCATGCAGGGCTGAATTTAGCCCTGATTGGGACAGGGGCCAGTTTTATCCAAATGTAGTCCTGCACCCCACTGTGTCCAGGACATCCAGAATGTCTGTACTTTCGTGCCAAAAATTACATTTAATTTTTATTTATTTCACCAGCAAATCAAAGTTATAAACAGAATGTGAAACAGAATGTGGTCCGCAATAGTTTAACTTCAGCCCAGCTGTTTTCCAGTGGATTTCCTGTCCTGCAGGAATAGGATAGGCATGGAAAGTGGGGACAGTACAGAACAGTAATGCAGAATGTAGTGAAAAAGGGTTAAAAGTGCTTATGAAGAGTTTAAAAATAGAAAGAGGAAACATAATTTAAAAAAAAAAGTTTAAGAATATACACAACAATATAAAAATAGCATTAATTAATAATAGCAACAATAGCAATAATATAAAATTATATATATATATATATATATATAAACTCATAGTGACCTGCCAGGTATTCCAACATCTTTCACATGTTGTCAACATTTTATTGAGCTTTAACTTATAACAGTTTTGAAGAGTTTATATGAATCTAAATTTTATATGGAATTTGTTAAAGGGAAATGTATTTATATTGCATTTCAATAAATGTGTTGTGTAAACCTTTTTTTAAATATATTCTTGAAAATGAAAGTGTGACACACAAAATAATGTGATGGGGCTGCACGGTGGTGCAGTGGATGGCACTGTCGCCTCACAGAAATAAAGTCCCGGCTCCAAATCCCGGCCTGGGCCTTTCTGTGTGGACTGCATTTATATAGCATGTTCAAGGACACTCACACCCAGGGCGGGGTTTGAACCTGTGAGCTATGTTGCCCCATAGTGTGGAGTGTGCGTGTCCGCATGGGTTTCCTCCGGGTACTTTGGTTTCCTCCCACAGTGTGTGAGTGAATGGTGTGTGTGCCTTGTGATGGACTGGGGACCTGTCCAGGGTGTATTCCTGCTTCTAGCCCAATGCATGCTGGGATAGGTTCCAGCCACCCCCCATGACCCTGACCAAGAATAAGCGGGTTAGATAATGGATAGATGAACAAAATAGCAGCGAGGAGGGTCATTGCAGCCTGTTGAAGGACAGGCTTTTAATCCAATATAATGAGAAGGAAAAGCAACATTCACGATCAGAAATTAAATACTGTAGTTTTACTCCTCTGAAAGTGAGTCTCTGCAGTGGAAGCGAAAAGGACACGGTCAGTGGCAGTGAAAGGACGTGATTTGGACACAGTTTGGACACGGTTTGGTAAGGACATGATTTGGACACAGTTTTGAAAGGAGACGGTTTGGACATGGTTTGGACATTGTTTGGACACAGTTTGGTAAGGACACAGTTTGGACATGGTTTGGACACAGTTTGGTAAGGACACAGTTTGGACACGGTTTTGAAAGGACACAGTTTGGACACGGTTTTGAAAGGACACGATTTTGAAAGGACAGGGTTTGGTAAGGACAGGGTTTGGACACTGTTTGGACACGGTTTTGAAAGGACATGGTTTGGAAACTGTTTGGACACGGTTTTGAAAGGACAGGGTTTGGTAAGGACAGGGTTTGGGATGGGCCTTCTTTTCCTAGGCGGTCAGCACGCACTGTAGGGGGCATGTTGCAGGAGCTCATTAAACGCAGCTCAGTAGAAGACTAAGCATTTTACTGCTAATACTGACTGCTGGTTCTTTTGTTTTGTGTCCTATTAATCATCGTTAAGCTTTAGGAACAGGCTTGCGGGTTACATCAAATTAGAGAAGTCAACATTATCATGTGATTTAAAAGCATCTGAGGATTTCTTTTTTCATTCAGTTTGCCCATCTTTCAGTCTCTCATATTTTATTAATAAATTTACTTCTATTGTTACCACAATTACTCTGTCCTCATGTATATTTTATAATGCAAGAGTCTAGATCAGAGCTTTCTTTACCAGAATTTGCTTAAATATTAAAGCCTTCACTTTGCTCTCTTGCGAAGCTGTGCAGTTTTTTATTTTAAACGAAGCGTAGAGCTGGCCATTAGAGTCACCCTGTCAGTCTGAAAAGTACTGGCCTATTTTCTCCAGTACATTTGAGCTTATTGAACTGTTCCTTTCTGAATCCCACCGTTTCCCAGGAGTTCAGCTCAATCGACTTTTAAAGGGTCGGAAAATAATATTCCAGTTTTTACCAATCGGCTCAATTGTTTTTAAAAAATTCCCTCTAGAAAATACCCATCATAAAACTTGTGTGGCAACCTGTTGATAAATTTTGCTTTTTGAAAATTTAATTTGATTTGACGAGTGGCTTTGTCCTATTTCAACAAAGGTGACCAGATTAAAAGAGGAAAGAATCAGGACCATCCCCTTGGGCTTAAAGGGAGCAGAAGGAGAATTATTTTCACTTTTATGTAATTAATTTTTTATGTAATGTAGGCCACTGAACAAAACAATGGCCGGGTTTAATTGTATGGTGTTTTTAAAGCACCTGAAACTCAACATCTGTCTGATAATTATCCGGGCAAACAGCTCCCCTGTTATTCTGGTCAGGACGAGGGGCACATTTCGGTAAATCGGGATGTCTGGTCATCCTGTGTCCACCCATCCTGGCAGTACTCATCTTCTCCGCTCAGACACTTTAACGAAATCATCTTGGTGGGTCTAAATGAGGCCCCAGGGAGGCAATCCATGGAATTGTTTTCTAGTCGGAATTACGGCGTTCCACTTAGGACCGGTTTCACTGACTTTGCGTGATTGTTTAGTAAATATTGGTTGTGTTCCAAAAACTGTATGGGGCAATCGATTTGAGCTGCACATTGCGCTCAGAGTGGATAGGCATGCTTGGCAGGAGAGATTATTCTGCATCCACGCAGTCTTGCATCGGGTGCACAGCACTGGGTTCCCACACAGTCTTGCGTCGGGTGTACAGCACTGGGTTCCCACACAGTCTTGCATCGGGTGCACAGCACTGGGTTCCCACACAGTCTTGCATCGGGTGCACAGCACTGGGTTCCCACACAGTCTTGCATCGGGTGCACAGCACTGGGTTCCCACACAGTCTTGCATCGGGTGCACAGCACTGGGTTCCCACACAGTCTTGCATCGGGTGCACAGCACTGGGTTCCCACACAGTCTTGCATCGGGTGCACAGCACTGGGTTCCCACACAGTCTTGCATCGGGTGCACAGCACTGGGTTCCCACACAGTCTCGCATCGAGTGCACAGCACTGGGTTCCCACACAGTCTCGCATCGGGTGCACAGCACTGGGTTCCCACACAGTCTTGCATCGGGTGCACAGCACTGGGTTCCCACACAGTCTTGCATCGGGTGCACAGCACTGGGTTCCCACACAGTCTTGCATCGGGTGCACAGCACTGGGTTCCCACACAGTCTCGCATCGAGTGCACAGCACTGGGTTCCCACACAGTCTTGCATCGGGTGCACAGCACTGGGTTCCCACACAGTCTCGCATCGGGTGCACAGCACTGGGTTTTCACACAAGACAGGTGGGAGCGTTTGGCTTCTCTTCCATCTTTTGGCTCCGAAATGGGATGAGAACGTTTCTTGTTCCTCTGACTGAGCACAGAAATTTGTTAAGGGACTGTTACGCAGTTTATGGCATCTGATTATCTGAAGGCTGTAAAATTGCAGGGAATGTGGGCTGGAGTTTGAGTGCTTCTTTTACTCTTTTATAAGGCACATCTGGTGCGTGAATGTGATGCCATGCCAATCTCTGGAGGTCACACAAGGCCTTTCCTTCAGGAAAGAACAGTGCTGAGCATTCTGAATTACAGATACTCACTCTCTCTTTAGGCACGCAAGCTTACCATTTGTGAAACTGGTTTTCTGCACTATCTCATTAGTTTTGGGTTTTGGTCAGTATTATGTTATGGTATATTACTCTAGACTTGGGCCCCTGTTATCTCGATCTGCTTGTGTTTTTTAAAAATTATTTCTGCTATTGTGTTTTGCTGCATGTTTTGCTTTCAGTTTAAGTTGTAGTTGGTGTATTTTTCTGTTATATGTTGCAGGTGGGCAGGCAGTTTCTTTTCTTTGTTATTTTTAAACACCTTTTGAGTAGGGAAGGTGTTTGGCAGAAGACTTTCTCCTTTTGCTTTGCTTCGCAGGGAGGGATAGTGCTGGGTTTTGTTGTAGGTGAGGAGTAGCGTTGCTCTGGCCTGTCTACTGTATAGACGGTCCTGTCAGCCTGGTGAGGTTGTGTGCTGTGTGTGTTGTGCTGTGTGAGTGTTTGTCTTATTGTTTGTGATACATTTTCTCTTTTTGTTATCGTATGTAGTCCTTGACTCCCTTTCTGGTTTGTGACATTTGTTTTGTGTTGCTGTCCATTGTAATCTCCGGTTATTGTACCTCGAGTTGACCTCTGGTACCTAACAGCCTCATAGCACCAGAAGGCCATGAGCCTGACAGGAGAAGACAGGGGCAGAGAGACCCTGGCTGGATGGTGTGATTATTTACACTCACCAGAACTTCAGCTGCTCAGTTCCTGTGCTTATTCTGCCCCCTCTCCTTCTTAACTATTGAAGGTTCCGGTTGGAAACAGGAGCTTATGTTACAGAATTTTCACTGTCATGGTGTTGTTCTTGGTTACGCTCCTTCATAACATTTTCTTAAGATATTTTTGTGTGGAATGCTTTGGATTAAACACTAAGGAGACAGAACCATCAGCGCTTGTTCACATCTGTTGGGTCTGTGGAATACGTGGTGTAATCCCTGGCCGGGTCTTCACTTGCATTGCTGTGTGCATCATCCACAAGACTCTTATTATTCGACTGAAGGCCTGGGGGTGAAGAGGTGGTGACCTCAGAGTAAGAGGAACAGGGCTTCAGTTCATCAATCTGGCACTGGCAGAGTTAAATTTCAAAGAGAAATGGGGGGTCATAGTTCCTGACCAAGAAGCTCAGGACTCACACATAGGAGTGACACACCTCTGTGGGACATGGCTGGAAGTTATACCTGTACACTCCTGATACGTCAGTTCTTGGCAATGGATGTTGGTTTCCTTTGGTTTTGGTTTGTAAGAGCCCAGATGACCCAAACCTTACACCGTGGTCAAGGATGACTGTGCTCCTATCCAGAAGCTTCCTGAATCCTGAGTCCTGAGAACCCCTGTATCCACCCGCCACTCAAATCCTGATCCACAGTGCTGAGCGTCGCAGTCATGGATGTGGAAAGAGCTTGTCTTACATCTTCTGACAAAGTTGTACTGGGCCTGCAGTCAGCGGCAGTAAAGCAGCTTCTGTGGTGTTCCCAGAGAGCCCCGCTGAACCAGCCATTCAACAGCCGCCCAACAGCCGCCCAACGGTGCCAAGTCCCGCAGCCCACCCACGGATAGCTCGCTTCCCCGAGAAGGGCTTCTGTGAGCTCCTGCCCCTGATAGCACTGTATCTCAGTTCAGTTCAGTTTTATTTCACTAGCGCTTTTTATAGACGCCCTGTCACGAAGTCGCTTTACGGAGGAAACAGAAAGGAAAACTGAACAAAAGCCAGGCCTGAATCCTTAAAAAGTGAGCAAGTAAAAAAAAAAAAAAAAAAACTCTGAAACGGTGGCGAGAAAAAACTCCCCGATGAGAAGAGATCTTGGAAGGAGCCCAGCTATGGAGGGGGAGCCCATCCTCCACTGGCCGGCATGGCGTGGTTGTACAGATAGAATGAATTGTAACAGAGCTGCTATGAGAAACCCCTGATATCCATCTCCTGGGAACCTGCACAGATCTCCGTCTCCAAAACCAGGAGAAAAGCTGCATCACTGATCCATCCCTGGCATCAAATAGTTCGCATATGTTCGCTAAATTTTGAATGCGTACAGATGCATTTGGTTTGTGATGTATGCTCGTTAAATTCATTTACTGCACTATACTTGAAGAAACATAATTTTCTTTGTTATTTGTAGATATGACACTGATACTACTAATTAATAGATATTATATTAATCACCTGTGCGTATGCTCTGAGGATCTTCTGAGTAACCTTCTTCATTCTTGATTCTGTTTTACTTTTATTGTGTTTATTTTTTTTTTGTGTTGTGTTGTGCTGTTCTGTTCTTTAATCTCCAGACTAGAGCATTTACTTAAGTACTGCATTGATTGGAACTGTAGAAGCTACTGACTGTGATCTTGACTTATTTTGATGTTAAACATGGATCAATAAACATCCACATTATAGATAAAGTCATTGTTTGTCTGTTGTTTGCTCTGCTGACTGAAAGGACTGAAGGTAACTACTTCGTCCATCCTCAGTACACCAGGATGTGGGCTTGTAAGTGCCACTTGCATTATGGAAGTCCAGCTTCCCGCATATCCTCCCTATAAGTTCATCTCAGTCAGCATCAGGAAGTCCCACACTGAAGCCGTTTCAGGCGCCATGAGGCCTGAGAGCTGCTGTTGAATTATGAATAGACCAGGGGTCCTGCGTGCCACCACACCCCCGCTCCACACACTCAGCTTGACGCTGATTTGATCTGATTCTGATAAGTACTTAAATTAAAAATGTAAATGAAGCCAAGCCTCATTACAGACTTGCACGGCTGAGGCTGATCCTTAATCAGTGCAGCTGAGGTTGATCCTTAATCAGCACAGCTGAGGCTGATCCTTAATCAGTGGATCTGAGTCTGATCCTTGGTCAGCGCAGCTGAGGCTGATCCATAATCAGCACAGCTGAGGCCGATCCTTAATAAGCGTAGCTGAGGCAGATCCTTAATCAGTGCTGCTCAGGCTGATCCTTAATGAGCGCATCTGAGGCTGATCCTTAATCGGTGCAGATGAGGCTGATCCTTAATCAGTGCATCTGAGGCTGATCCTTAATCAGCGCAGCTGAGGCTGATCCTTAATTGGCTCATCTGAGGCTGATTCTTAATCAGTGCAGCTGAGGCTGATCCTGAAATTGGCTCATCTGAGGCTGATCCTTAATCAGTGCAGATGAGGCTGATTCTTAATCAGTGCATCTGAGGCTGATCCTTAATCAGTGCAGATGAGGCTGATTCTTAATCAGTGCATCTGAGGCTGATCCTTAATCAGCGCAGCTGAGGCTGATACTTTATCTGTACAGCCGAGGCTGATTCTTAATCAGCACAGCTGAGGCCGATCCTTAATAAGCATAGCTGAGGCAGATCCTTAATCAGTGCTGCTCAGGCTGATCCTTAATGAGCGCATCTGAGGCTGATCCTTAATCGGTGTAGATGAGGCTGATCCTTAATCAGTGCATCTGAGGCTGATCCTTAATCAGTGCAGCCTAGGCTGATCCTTAATTGGCTCATCTGAGGCTGATTCTTAATCAGCGCAGCTGAGGCTGATCCTGAAATTGGCTCATCTGAGGCTGATCCTTAATCAGTGCAGATGAGGATGATCCTTAATCAGTGCATCTGAGGCTGATCCTTAATCAGCGCAGCTGAGGCTGATACTTTATCTGTACAGCCGAGGCTGATTCTTAATCAGCACAGCTGAGGCTGATCCTTAATTGGCTCATCTGAGGCTGATTCTTAATCAGCGCAGCTGAGGCTGATCCTTAATAAGTGCAGCTGAGGCTGATCCTTAATAAGCATAGCTGAGGTTGATCCATAACCAGTGCATCTGATGCTGATCCTTTAATCAGTGCAGCTGAAGCTGATCCTTAATATGCACAGCTGAGGCTGATCCTTAATCAGTGCAGCTTAGGTTGATCCTTAATCAGCACAGCTGAGGCTGATCCTTAATAAGCATAGCTGAGGCAGATTCTTAATCAGTGCAGCTCAGGCTGATCCTTAATGAGCGCATCTGAGGCTGATCCTTAATCAGTGCAGATGAGGCTGATCCTTAATAAGTGCAACTGAGGCTGATCCTTAATCAGCACAGCTGAAGCTGATCCTTAATAAGCGTAGTTGAGGCTGATCCTTCATCAGTGCAACTGAGGCTGATCCTTAATCAGCACAGCTGAAGCTGAAGCACAGCCGGTGCATCTCGCCTTCTTCAGACCTGTTATAAAGGGACAGATTTCTGTGCTTTTGGGGATGTGATTTAAATGGACACAGATGCTGTGTGGGTTTTCAGTCTCTTCTACGACCCTCTTTTTTTTTTTTTTTAAGGAATTAGTCAGCCCGTGGGATGGCTTATTTAGATTTTTGGTTCTGTAATGTCTGTCCTTACTTTGACTGAATGTGATTTGCAGATCAGACTTTGTGTTAAAAAAGTCATCACCAATTGGTGTGATGACAACCCTTGGCGTTGTGACACATTCTTGTATAACATTTTTACTCATTAATCTAATGCATGGGTAATACGTTATAAAAAAAAGTTGCCTTAAATTGTCTAACTTTGGTTTTGTAGGTTTGTATATGCCACAAAAATAATTAATTATTTTAAGCAATACACATGCATACAGTTTTTGTTAATATACACATCTTGCTCTGTTTCAGGATGGTACCGAGGATTTTCCACCAGGAAACCCACAGCTAAGGTAAATAAACCCATAATCTCTCCTGTTTCTATTGTACTTCCACATGGATTTAAAATGAATATTGCTAAGCAGTGCTGTGTGTTTCCCTTTGTGCTTTTGTGGATATGCTAAATTGCTGTAGTTTTACTCTTTGAGAGACGGTGAAGACCATTACTGTTCAGTCACAGAGACTGTAGAGATAAGTAATGTTTCAGTCACAGGGACTGTAGAGATCAGTGAGGTTTCAGTCACAGAGATGGTAGAGATCAGTGATGTTGTTTCAGTCACAGAGACTGTAGAGATCAGTGATGTTGTTTTTAGTCACAGAGACTGTAGCGATCAATAATGTTTCAGTCACAGAGACTGTAGAGATCAGTAAAGTTTTAGTCACAGAGACTGTAGAGATCAGTAATGTTTCAGTCACAGAGACAGTAATGTAGTCTCAGCGTACAGATCAATAATGTTTTAGTCAGAGAGACTGTAGAGATCAGTAAAGTTTTAGTCACAGAGACTGTAGAGATCAGTACAGTTTTAGTCACAGAGACTGTAGAGATTAGTAATGTTGTTGTTTTAGTCACAGAGACTGTAGAGATCAGTAATGCTTTTTAGTCACAAAGACTAGAGATCAGTACAGTTTTAGTCACAGAGACTGTAGAGATCAGTAATGTTGTTGTTTTAGTCACAAAGACTGTAGAGATCAGTAATGTTTTAGTCACAGACTGTAGAGATCAGTAATGTTTCAGTCACAGAGACTAGATATCAGTAATGTTGTTGTTTTAGTCACAGAGACTGTAGAGATCAGTAATGTTTTAGTCACAGAGACTGTAGAGATCAGTAATATTGTTGTTTTAGTCACAGAGACTGTAGAGATCAGTAATGTTTTAGTCACAGAGACTGTAGAGATCAATAAAGTATTAGTCACAGAGACTGTAGAGATCAGTAATATTTTAGTCACAGAGACTGTAGAGATCATTAATGTTGTTGTTTTAGTCACAGAGACTGTACAGATCAGTAATGTTTTAGTCACAGAGACTGTAGAGATGAGGAAAGCCTGACTCTCAGCCCAGGCAGCAGGGTAACCGCTGGTCCCTGCTTCTCTGTATTAATACCACACCTCCCTCTGCTGTTCAGGAGCCCCCTGGAGGGATGTCAACTTCTGGTTCATAACCTGTCATTCACCTGTTTCACACAAAGCCGTTCATCTCACTCCTGTCCACGTAATTTCATTATCCATTCATTCACTCTATTGGAAATCTGAGAGAGCAGGAAACCAGATCCACACCGTGTCCTCTATTGCATCATCTGTGCTGTGTACATTTTATTGGATATGAAAAGCTGGACATCCTTGCTCACCAGAAACCTTAGTGCGTCAAGACTTGCTTTCACAGCAGATTTAGACATGCTCACCCACACATGGGAGCTTGTACGAACGCAACTTTTTAATGTATGAGAAACACTTAAGGTATTAATTAGAAGTGGATGTTTAATGAGGTTTAGGGAAATTTTGCTGGGCATTGGATCTTGACATTAAAAAAGAGTATATCCCAATAGTGTTTTTCCCGCAATATACTGTTGAAATCCTATCCTAGCATATGCAGCATTTCAGTTCATTTTAATAGAGCTTGTATTATCAGATAAGCAGAACTAGAGCACTAGTTGCAGTTACCAGGCAGTTAATTTGCTTTCCTGATTTTTCCTACTCACGCCATCCAATCAGATTTGGCTCCAGTGTTTGGCTCCTGAGTTTCGAGTTCAGCGGCAGATTTAGAATTCGCCCCACAGCGTGTTTTGTAACGGAGAACACGCGAGCCTCTTGTTTCGTACCGCGTGCGACGGTAAGGAACAGTTCCGAGATCAAACGAGCGTTCCTTTCTCCGGCGTTTAAAGAGAGCGCAGCGTGAAGCAGGCTCGCGAGCGAGCGGCGCTATATCGGGACGGCCCCACTGCGCGCGGGTGAGCGGCACTCTGCGCGCGAGAGATACGACGGTGATGCCATCGGTGCCGGGGAGGAGACCGATGGAACCGGAAAACTGGTTTAGCCGTCATTTAGAAGGGCAGGCTAATTAAAAACACGCCGTTTTCTCCTGACACGGCCAGCCTACGCTCTAAAAAAGAATGCACCGCCTCCAATCAACAAAATTACGGCAGCCGTTTGTGTTTAGCTTCTTCAGTCATTTGTGCTTCGGGTAATATTAAGTGAATGTCAGACTAATACAGTTTATGTACAACTAGTGTTGTTTTCCTCCTTATTTCTTCCAAGCTTAATTGTGTTGAACTTTCTTAATTATTCATGTTCATATTCATTGAGATATTAAGCTAACTAATCATAAATATTAAGTTGATTCAATATTTTTTCATTCCCACTCAAATCTTTTGCAAATGGTTGCTTCAGTATTTTTGTTTAAATTACACTTTTGAGGAACAAGCTATCATTTAGAGGATTCAACTTTTTTGTTTTTATTTGGTGAACTATGGGGGTCCATCCATGACACACTACAGAAGATCTGAAGTTTGTTACAGCATACAATCCAGCTAATGAACTCCGTAAGGAACAGGCAGGAATTGAACTTTGGTTGCCTGTGTGAGAGGCAGTTGTGCTAACCCCTGAACTTAAGGTGAAGTCCTTTAGGCCCAACTTCAGTGCCTGCGTTGATTCAGTGGGGAGTAGTGTAGCGATCCGCTCAGTATGCTGGCTAGTTGCTTGGCTAACCGTGAGCTTGTCTTTACTGTAGCAGTTAGCACTGCTCAGTATGCTGGCTAGCTGCTTCGCTAACCGTGAGCTCATCTTTACTGTAGCGGTTAGCACTGCTCAGTATGCTGGCTAGCTACTTCGCTAACTGTGAGCTCATCTTTACTGTAGCGGTTAGCACTGCTCAGTATGCTGGCTAGCTGCTTCGCTAACCGTGAACTCATCTTTACTGTAGCGGTTAGCACTGCTCAGCGGTTTTAGTGTAGCACTGCTCAGTATGCTGGCTAGCTGCTTGGCTAACCGTGAGCTCGTCTTTAGTGTAGCGGCTAGCACTGCTGCTGCTAAGCAGGACAAGTGAGTTCAGTGCAATAGAAATTATGAAGATGTAATCGTCTAAGTGATTTATTTATTTTAATTTCTTAGAGGGAAATTTATACAATAACATTGAAACAACTATTTGCAAAAGATTTAAGTAGATATTAAAAAAGATTACTTGCAGATTCAGCCTTATCCTAATGATTAGTTAGCATAATATCTCAATGAATATGGACATGAATATTTAAGTAGGTTCAATGTAATTAAGCTTTTGAATAAGGAGAGAACCTATATTGGTCAGATTTACACTAGCTGTGTTAGTCTGACAATGATAGGCTGATAGCATTTACTTAATAATTAATACCCTGCATAGAAATCACTCAAAAACTGCAGTGCCAAATGTTGCTGTATTTTTTTGAGTAGTGGCAGTGAACTATTCTTCAGAGTGCAGAGGCTGACTTTGCATTATTTGTGTTAAATAGCAGTTGTTAAGTCATAGGTCTTCATGGATGTATGTGGTTCTGTTGTATTTGAATTTTAAAACATAAACCAACAATCAGTTTATCGACACAGGTGCAACCATTCTAAATCTGAAATGATACACAGTTTAGAAAGTGCAATCTTGCCTCAGCAAAGAGGAAGCATTAAGCTAATGTTCTTGAAGTGTTGAAATAAAAATGAAACATACTACACTAACTCAGGAAACTGAGATGCATTTCCTTTTCCCCCAGTATGTGTTTTATTAAAATGTTTCCAGAATTGTACAGAAACACAAAATTAATTCACCTAACTTTGATTAAAGTTTACCGCAATTCATATTCTTTCAGGTTTTGTTGTGTATCTGGCCACCCGACTGAGAATACTGGAATAACCCAGATTCTTTAGATCAAATGCTGGACACAGTGTTTGTGGTCGGGGTGGGGGTGGGGGTGGGGGTGGGGGGGTTAGTGTGGCCTCAGTAGTTTGTCATAGTAATTACATTATGGCCCTCTGCAACTATATAGCAACCTGAATTTTGTAGGTTAAATAAGCTGATAAATTCAGGGTGGTCTAAATTTGCTGAGTGCCCTAAGTGTAAATGTAATTTATGGCGAGTAATCTTTTTCTACTGAAATCTTTTGTGAAATGTTGCTTCAATATTTTTCCATAATTTCTTTCTGGTCCCGGTGCCTATAGAAGGCATAGTGAGAAATGAAGGCTGCAATATTGTATAGATTTATTCTGTGGTGGCCTCTTAAATGTGATTTTAATTTTCTCATATTAAAAAACAAGTAAAACCATGTAAAATCTGTTCACAGCGCTCAGTGTGTCCTGGTTGGGACCGCTCAGTCCAGGCAGCGAGGGGTTAATGCATTAGCCGCTGGGCAGTGCTGGTAGTGATGCTGCTGCTGCTATGCATGACCCGGTTCCATGCAGTCTGAGAGCCTGAGAGTGAATAGCCAGCTAGCCCCATCCATCCAGCTAGCCCCATCCATCCAGCTAGCGCCATCCATCCAGCTAGCCCCATCCATCCAGCTAGCCCCATCCATCCAGCTAGCCCCATCCTTATTTCAGTGATTAATAGCCTAACTATACACAGCGCTGTTGGACTTTTTACCTCATCGGCTGTTAACAGGGTGAAGGACTGTCTGTAGAACGAGGGTTAATTTACAATCGGTTGCTTTATACATTTTTTAAAAATGGCGGTTCGCCTGTCAGGCACTGGGGTTCCTGAGCGAGCATCTGTTTCTAGTGTGCATACTCCGGATCAATGTTTACTGCCAATATTAAAATGATTAGGTACTGTTCTGTATATTGCTGACTTGGGTTTAACTGTAAGTGCAATAAAATTAAAAATACGTCAGACTTAACATATATTTAATGGGCAGGGTTCAAGACAAATGTTTTACCAGTTAAGTGAAAATCCAGTCTTGCTTTGAGAGGCTTATGAATATGGAATTGGCTTTGACAGTGGCGTATGTACCCTCCTATCATGTTTGCCGATGAAACACCAGTTTTTTAAGGACTGACATTTTCAAATGCTTTGCCTTTACCGGCAAAAAGTTCACCCAACAAAAGCTGTTTAAAGTCTAATGTTTGTACTGACCTTTTCTCATGGAACACCCAGATAATACGAAGGGGCTTTTAAGTTATATAATATAATACGATATAATATCAGCTGGGAAAGAAGCCTTCAGGCGTGTATTCAGAAATATTACCTCAGAATCAGCGATGTTCCTCCAGGGCTTCAAATATCTCCTTTAAGTGTTGGCTGGGCAGGCCCTGCTCATATACCTCTGGATATTAAATATAAATAAATATTACTCTGGAAGAAATGGTCAAAATTAATTTTCGATAACAGGCACCATCTACAGTAAGTGTAACTTTCTAAAATGATAGCAAAAAAAGAAAAAAAAGACATCCACTTATAACAGGGTGAAGTGAGTAGACTGGGCATAAGTGCTGAAACCAAAGAGCTTTGGCAAACTGTACTAGTAATTAACTCATTAAATGGAAACACAACAATAGACTTTTTTATGGCACATTCTCTGGAATGGTTTGGGTGCACTAATACCTTTAGAATTAGTACGGTAGTTTGAGGAACATGAAGTTGAAGTTATTGATATGGCCACAGCCTCCTCTGTCACCGAACAGGAACCCAGTCAAGCACTTATGGGATATTCGGAAACAACGTTTGAGACGCTGTTATTTTCATCCATAGACTTAGTGTGAGTTAATTGACTTTCTCTCGAGAGAGTAATGTTGTGTTCCTCTTGTAGAATTCAGGATGCTGGTAGACTCTACTGTGCTGTGAAAAAGTATTTGCCTTCTTTTTGACTTCCTCTGTTATTGCATGTTTGTCACAACGAATGGTTTCTGATCTTTAGACAAAATGTAATATTGGACAACTGAGTAAACACAAAACACATTTAAAAAAAAAATTATTTAATTTATTTAATGAAAAAAGTTATCTAACACGCATATCTCCACTCAGTGTGAAATATGCAGTAATAGAGGAAATCAGGAAGGGGGAAAATATTTTCACTGCTCTGTAAAGAGTCACAGGCAGGCTGTACTGGTCTCTCTTGGTGGCCGAGCCCCCTGTTAAATATCTCTGTCCTCTGGGTGCAGGATGTGGGGCAGGACATGAGACAGGACGTGGGGCAGGATGTGGGCAGGACGTGGGGCAGGATGTGAGGCAGGACGTGGGGCAGGACGTGGGACAGGACGTGGGGCGGGATGTGGGACAGGACGTGGGGCAGGATGTGAGGCAGAACGTGGGGCAGGACGTGGGGCAGGATGTGAGGCAGGACGTGGGGCAGGATGTGGAGCAGGACGTGGGACAGGATGTGGGGCGGGACGTGGGGCAGGATGTGGGACAGGACGTGGGGCAGGACGTGGGGCAGGATGTGGGGCAGGATGAGGGACAGGACGTGGGGCAGGATGTGGGGACAGGACGTGGGGCAGGATGTGAGGCAGAACGTGGGGCAGGATGTGAGGCAGGACGTGGGGCAGGACGTGGGACAGGATGTGGGGCGGGACGTGGGGCATGATGTGAGGCAGGATGTGGGGCAGGACGTGGGGCAGGATGTGGGACAGGATGTGGGGTGGGACGTGGGGCAGGATGTGAGGCAGGATGTGGGGCAGGACGTGGGGCAGGATGTGAGGCGGACGTGGCAGGACGTGGGGCAGGATGTGGGGCAGGTTGTGGGGTTTTGGGGAGGGCAGGACGTGGGACAGGATGTAAGGGTTTTGGGGACGTTGGGCAGGATGTGGGACAGGCTGTAAGGTTTGGGGTTGGGACAGGATGTGGGACGGGCTGGGACAGGTGGGGCAGGATGGGGTTGGGGGGCAGGACGTGAGGCAGGACGTGGGACGGGACGTGGGGCATGATGTGAGGCAGGCTGTAAGGGTTTTGGACGTGGTTGGGATGTGGGGACAGGCTGTAAGGTTTTTGGGGTGGGGCAGGATGTGGGACAGGACTGGGGCAGGACGTGGGGCAGGCTTTGGGCAGAACGTGGGGCAGGACGTGGGGCAGGATGTGAGGCAGGACGTGGGGCAGGACGTGGGGCAGGATGTGGGGCAGGATGTGGGGCAGGACGTGGGGCAGGACGTGGGGCAGGACGTGGGACAGGATGTGGGGCGGACGTGGGGCAGGATGTGAGGCGGGACGTGGCGTGGGACTGGCTGTGGGACAGGCTGTAAGGGTTTTGGGGTTGGGCAGGACGTGGGACAGGCTGTAAGGCTTTGGGGTTGGGCAGGATATGGGACAGGCTGTAAGGCTTTGGGGTTGGGCAGGACGTGGGGCAGGATGTGAGGCGGGACGTGGGGCAGGATGTGGGACAGGACGTGGGACAGGCTGTTTGGCTTTGGGGTTGGGCAGGACGTGGGACAGGCTGTTAGGCTTTGAGGTAAGGACTTTGGGCGGGACGTGGCGTGGGGCAGGCTGTGGGACAGGCTGTAAGGGTTTTGGGGTTGGGCAGGATGTGGGACAGGCTGTAAGGCTTTGGGGTTGGGCACTGGCCTCAGGATAGCCTCCCACCAGCAGACTGGGCAGAGAAGTCATCTCCCCTCGTTAGCGAGTGCATAATGAATGAGAACCGGGTCATAATCATACGCAGAAGCAGTAGAAAAATAAACTTGAGCTACCTTTCCTGCCATCACAGTTTCTAAATCACTTTAAACCAGTTCATTAATCAGTAGAATGGCGTTTGATACCATGTGCCAGGTTCAGTAGTAACACAGGCTGTGTATTTCTCAACCCAGGAAGTCATGTAGGTAGACATTAAAATAATGGATGCCAGGGTCTTAATTTGCCTGATATCATGGAGAGACAGCACTCATTTTCATAATGGAGGGCAGTGGTGCCTGCTGAATGTTGAATGATGGATGCTACTTTTTTAATAGCAACTTGGGATGTTCTCAGATCCACATTGATAATACAGTGTGTGCTGTGTTAGCCAAATGGAAATAAATTGCCCTTCATCAATATTAATATACTGTTAATATCAATATTTATGTACAGTGTTTAGTTCCTGTCATACCTCTTTCTCATACAGTAAATTGGTTCTGTTGAGCCAGTAACCCAGGGGTCAGCAGGAGCCTGCCATGGCCATGGCCATGTTCTTGGCCTTTCGTTTGTTGAGAAGGAAAAACAAATAACATTATTCATTTTTATCAACAAATTGCCACTAGTGGCACACTCTAAAAAAGAATTCAGTGGAATGTGAGAATGAAAGTAAGTTACGATGTCTCGATGAAATTACTGAATATCACTGAAGTAATTATTTTATTTAAGCCTTTTCTAAAGAAATGGCTATAAGACCAAGTAATTTTGTTTGAAATTTACTTTTATTTTTAAAGTTTATTTCATGAAAAGAAATGAATCACATTGCTTAAATATTGTTAAACAGTTTGTTACTTAAATTACTGAGAATAGACCAGGTATACTGTTTTATTTAAGAACTTAATATTATTAGTCATTCCAGATCGAAAGATTATTCGTCCTGAAGTACAACTCAAGAAAAATAAGTAGGCCACTGTTCTCGAGTTTCCACGCACTTTTTTGTGTGCAGCGCAGCATGATTCAGACTGATATTGTAAAATAAATGTTGTCACAGTTGCTGAAAAGTGTTAGAGTAGTTAAGTGTGCTTAGTAGTAGCTTCAGTGTAGGTGGTTATTGTGTTAGCCTATCACTCCTGCCCCCTAGTGGTACGGTCACTGGCACCCACAAAATGGTAATCAAGCAAATGTCTACAATTTATTAAAAAATGGACCACAAACACGCCAATTTGAGGTCAGCGCCTGCAACAGACTCCATTCTGGCCAACAAGACCACTTGTTCCCTTATCAGCACTCAGGGAAATCAATAGCAGTAAAATAATAGGAGCCTTCCCATCTCCCAATCACTGATTACTCTGTGACCCATGTCAACTGTTTTTTTGCACTTTCTACAGTTACCCAATCTCATTTATTTTTGCATGAAAAAATGGTCCCCCCTTTCAGCTTTCAGAACAGTACGTCAGATCAAATAAATTATTCTGAAAAAGGTTATAAATGTCCATATGTAATGCACTTATATAGTATATACAATACTGGCTCTTTTGTCTATGTACATGTGTCTCTAATCCAAAATGCCTCTGCTCGTATTCAAGCTAATGATGTGTTGACTAGGTCAGGCGCTGTTTTCAACTCAATTTGACAGGAATCCTGGCTGGTTTATCAGACTGCCCCATGCTCTCTTTAAGCGAGAAATAAGCAGTTCCGCTTCTTCCAAACTGTTACAATGTTGTCACAAACATACAGACTTTTGGGGATGTTGCAATAATTTGGAACATAATTATGATGGTGCTAATTTGGCTATGTGTACCCTTCAATAAAATCTGCACTTCAACCACATTTGAATAGTTCGATTACAAATTAAAAATTATGGAGTATGGAGCCTAATCAAAAAATATATACTTTTGCCCCAAACATTATTCCGCTCCCTGTAGATCTACTATATCTGCTTTGTGTTCATACAGATAAATAATTGCAATACATCTGATTTGTGTACATATATCTACAGTGCGTCTGATTTGTGTACGTGTATCTACAATACATCTTACTTTTGATTTGATTCATAAATGATATGCGGAAAATGTTTGGCCTGGGGGCCCCATTTTGTGAAAAGAAGCAGACCCTTGGGAGGAGGCAGCTGAAGAGCTAACTGCTGTAAATAACCGGCTGCCATTTTGCGCTTATCCCGGTGAGTAATGGGAACCGTGAAACGATACGTTTTGACAGAGGTCCCCCTTAATCTTGAGAAATCTGCGGCGCTCTTAATGGGAAACGATGACGAATAGGCGGTATTTCAGGGCCCGGTAATGGGAACGCGAGCCTCAGAAAGGGCGGGGGTGAGTTACGCCTTTTGGGTGGGCGGGAGTGTGAGTTACGGTCGCAGCGTATGGGACTGACCCCCCCCCCCCCTTCTCTGGAGGTGGGCTGTGATTGATCTTACAGGCCGAGCGGCGATGACAGCGCGCGGGTTTCTCCTCGGTCTGGGAGCGCGAAGGAAGGGCACGCTGTTACGCAGGCTGTTACGCACGCTGTTACGCAGGCTGTTACACATGCTGTTACGCACGCTGTTACGCAGGCTGTTACACATGCTGTTACACAGGCTGTTACGCACGCTGTTACGCAGGCTGTTACACATGCTGTTACACAGGCTGTTACGCACGCGGCCTGTTACGCAGGCTGTTACGCACGCGGCCTGTTACGCACGCTGTTACGCAGGCTGTTACACACGCTGTTACACACGCGGCCTGTTACACACGCTGTTACACACGCTGTTACGCAGGCTGTTACACACGCGGCCTGTTACACACGCTGTTACGCAGGCTGTTACACACGCTGTTACGCACGCGGCCTGTTACGCAGGCTGTTACGCACGCGGCCTGTTACGCACGCTGTTACGCAGGCTGTTACACACGCTGTTACACACGCGGCCTGTTACACACGCTGTTACGCAGGCTGTTACACACGCTGTTACGCAGGCTGTTACACACGCTGTTACGCACGCTGTTACACACGCTGTTACGCACGCTGTTACGCACGCGGCCTGTTACGCACGCTGTTACGCACGCGGCCTGTTACGCACGCTGTTACGCAGGCTGTTACACACGCTGTTACACACGCGGCCTGTTACACACGCTGTTACGCAGGCTGTTACACACGCTGTTACGCACGCTGTTACACACGCTGTTACGCAGGCTGTTACGCACGCTGTTACGCACGCGGCCTGTTACGCACGCGGCCTGTTACACACGCTGTTCCGCAGGCTGTTACACACGCTGTTACGCACGCGGCCTGTTACGCAGGCTGTTACGCACGCGGCCTGTTACGCACGCTGTTACGCAGGCTGTTACACACGCTGTTACACACGCGGCCTGTTACACACGCTGTTACGCAGGCTGTTACACACGCTGTTACGCAGGCTGTTACACACGCTGTTACGCACGCTGTTACACACGCTGTTACGCACGCTGTTACGCACGCGGCCTGTTACGCACGCTGTTACGCACGCTGTTACGCACGCGGCCTGTTACGCACGCTGTTACGCAGGCTGTTACACACGCTGTTACACACGCGGCCTGTTACACACGCTGTTACGCAGGCTGTTACACACGCTGTTACGCAGGCTGTTACACACGCTGTTACGCACGCTGTTACACACGCTGTTACGCAGGCTGTTACGCACGCTGTTACGCACGCGGCCTGTTACGCACGCGGCCTGTTACACACGCTGTTCCGCAGGCTGTTACGCAGGCTGTTACACACGCTGTTACGCAGGCTGTAACGCACGCAGCCTGTTACGCACGCAGCCTGTTACGCACGCGGCCTGTTACGCACACTTTTACGCATGCTGTTACGCAGGCTGTTACACACGCTGTTACGCACGCTGTTACGCACGCGGCCTGTTACGCACGTGGCCTGTTACGCACGCTGTTATGCATGCTGTTACGCACGCTGTTACGCACGCGGCCTGTTACACACGCTATTACGCACGTGGCCTGTTACGCACGCTGTTACGCATGCTGTTACGCACGCTGTTACGCAGGCTGTTACGCACACGGCCTGTTACACACGCTGTTACGCAGGCTGTTACGCAGGATGTTACGCACGTGGCCTGTTACACACGCTGTTACGCAGGCTGTTACGCACACGGCCTGTTACGCACACTGTTACGCATGCTGTTACGCACGCTGTTATGCACGCGGCCTGTTACACATGCTGTTACGCAGGCTGTTACGCACGCTGTTACGCAGGCTGTTACGTGGGCTGTTACGCACGCTGTTACACAGGCTGTTACGCACACGGCCTGTTACACACGCTGTTACGCAGGCTGTTACGCACGCTGTTGCGCACGCTGTTATGTAGGCTGTTACGCACGCTGTTACGCAGGCTGTTACGCACACGGCCTGTTACGCACGCTGTTACGCAGGCTGTTACGCACACTGTTACGCACGCTGTTACGCACGCAGGCTGTTACGCACGCTGTTACGCAGGCTGTTACGCACGCAGCCTGTTACACACGCTGTTACGCAGGCTGTTACACACGCTGTTACGCAGCCTGTTACTCACGCTGTTACACACGCGGCCTGTTACGCACGCTGTTACGCACGCGGCCTGTTACACACGCTGTTATGCACGCTGTTACGCAGGCTGTTACGCACGCTGTTACGCACGCTGTTACACAGGTGGCCTGTTACACACGCTATTACGCACGCTGTTACACACGCGGCCTGTTACGCAGGCTGTTACGCACGCTGTTACACAGGCGGCCTGTTACACACGCTGTTACGCACGCTGTTACACACGCGGCCTGTTACGCACGCTGTTACACACGCTGTTACACACACGGCCTGTTACGCAGGCTGTTATGCACGCTGTTACGCACGCTGTTACACAGACGGCCTGTTACACACGCTGTTACGCACACGGGTGGGTGAAGAGTGGCAGCCGTTCGGGTTTCAGCAGCGTGTTCACGTCATACCGTCGCGTAGCGTTTACCTGAGCAGTGTTTACCTGAGCAGCGTTTACCTGTGCAGCGTTTACCTGTGCTTCCTCCTGCGAGGGTGCCTGCTGCTGCTGCCCACTCCCTTCTGCGCTCAGTGTACCCGCTCAGTGTACCCGCTCCGTCTGGCTCAGTGTACCCGCTCAGTGTACCCGCTCAGTGTACCCGCTCCGTCTGGCTCAGTGTACCCGCTCAGTGTACCCGCTCCGTCTGGCTCAGTGTACCCGCTCAGTGTACCCGCTCAGTGTACCCGCTCCGTCTGGCTCAGTGTACCCGCTCAGTGTACCCGCTCCGTCTGGCTCAGTGTACCCGCTCAGTGTACCCGCTCCGTCTGGCTCAGTGTACCCGCTCAGTGTACCCGCTCCGTCTGGCTCAGTGTACCCGCTCAGTGTACCCGCTCAGTGTACCCGCTCCGTCTGGCTCAGTGTACCCGCTCAGTGTACCCGCTCCTGCCTGCGCTCAGTGTACCCGCTCAGTGTACCCGCTCAGTCTGCGCTCAGTGTACCCGCTCAGTCTGCGCTCAGTGTACCCGCTCAGTGTACCCGCTCCTGCCTGCGCTCAGTGTACCCGCTCCTGCCTGCGCTCAGTGTACCCGCTCAGTGTACCCGCTCCTGCCTGCGCTCAGTGTACCCGCTCAGTGTGCCCGCTCAGTGTACCCGCTCCTGCCTGCGCTCAGTGTACCCGCTCAGTGTACCCGCTCAGTGTACCCGCTCCTGCCTGCGCTCAGTGTACCCGCTCAGTGTACCCGCTCAGTGTACCCGCTCCTGCCTGCGCTCAGTGTACCCGCTCAGTGTACCCGCTCAGTGTACCCGCTCAGTCTGCGCTCAGTGTACCCGCTCAGTGTACCCGCTCCTGCCTGCGCTCAGTGTACCCGCTCAGTGTGCCCGCTCAGTGTACCCGCTCCTGCCTGCGCTCAGTGTACCCGCTCAGTGTGCCCGCTCAGTGTACCCGCTCCTGCCTGCGCTCAGTGTACCCGCTCAGTGTACCCGCTCAGTGTACCCGCTCCTGCCTGCGCTCAGTGTACCCGCTCAGTGTACCCGCTCCTGTCTGCGCTCAGTGTGCCCGCTCCTGCCTGCGCTCAGTGTACCCGCTCAGTGTACCCGCTCCTGCCTGCGCTCAGTGTACCCGCTCAGTGTACCCGCTCCTGTCTGCGCTCAGTGTGCCCGCTCCTGCCTGCGCTCAGTGTACCCGCTCAGTGTACCCGCTCAGTGTACCCGCTCCTGCCTGCGCTCAGTGTACCCGCTCAGTGTACCCGCTCCTGTCTGCGCTCATTGTGCCCGCTCCTGTCTGCGCTCAGTGTGCCCGCTCTGTCTGCCCTCAGTGTACCCGCTCAGTGTACCCGCTCAGTGTGCCCGCTCTGTCTGCCCTCAGTGTACCCGCTCAGTGTACCCGCTCAGTGTGCCCGCTCTGTCTGCCCTCAGTGTACCCGCTCAGTGTACCCGCTCTGTCTGCCCTCAGTGTACCCGCTCTGTCTGCCCTCAGTGTACCCGCTCCGTCTGCGCTCAGTGTGCCCGCTCTGTCTGCCCTCAGTGTACCCGCTCAGTGTACCCGCTCAGTGTGCCCGCTCTGTCTGCCCTCAGTGTACCCGCTCTGTCTGCCCTCAGTGTACCCGCTCCGTCTGCGCTCAGTGTGCCCGCTCTGTCTGCCCTCAGTGTACCCGCTCAGTGTACCCGCTCCCTTCTCTCCCCTGCTCTATCCAGCGCATTTTTCACAGCTTTATGTTGTCCGCCCATCCCACCCTCCGTCTTACAGAGCGCCCTGGCACAGAGAGAGAGAGAGGGAGAGGGAGAGAGGGGCAGAGAGAGAGAGAGAGAGAGGAGCAGGGAACGAGAGAGAGAGAGGGGTCGTGTTTGGAGATGTGTGGTCCCTCATTCAGAGCACTGAGAGAGGGAGAGAGAGAGAGAGGGAAAGAGAGAGGGAGAGGTGGAGAGAGGGAGAGAGAGTGAAAGAAAGATCCTACACATTTCTCTTTCCTTGTGCCTGTGAGTATCTCCTCAGCTTAGGAGTGTGACCCCCTCTTCCTTGCTGAATGCCATGAGAACTCTCTTGTTGGTTTTCCTCGTCCCTTACTTCCTGTGTGTTTCTGATCTCTGGGTCCCTTACTTCCTGTGTTTTTCTGATCTCTGGGTCCCTTACTTCCTGTGCGTTTCTGATCTCTGGGTCCCTTACTTCCTGTGCGTTTCTGATCTCTGGGTCCCTTACTTCCTGTGTGTTTCTGATCTCTGGAGCTCATGTTTTCAGGGGTTCACACACTGATCCCATCTTTAATGAATGTTCCCTTCCCTTTAGCCCTGGACATGGTCCTCAGATGAAATCATTAACGAGGATAATTTCATTATGCAGTCCCATTACTAAATGTGCGCCTGCAATCGCATTCCCCTGGTCACAGACAGGGGGCACTCCCGCGACTGGGCTCACTGAATTAATAGCATTTCAGCAGGTCAGGTTCTTCCACTCCGTGTTGCATTGTTTTAATAAGCATTTAGAGTGAATTTTTTTTTCCTTTTTGAATTTACAAAGTAACCTCTTTCTTCCTGCACTGCCCGCGTGTGTTAAGTATTGATTCATTAGTCAAAGACGCAGATGAACAAACAAACATTCCGCAGATTTCAATGGAAGCCACACAATAAAGCCTAATAAAAAGGCTTCTGTCTGTCTGACAGCAGAGTGACATGCTTTTTCTTCCGCCCGAACAATACGCTGAGAACAGCAGAGCCGGGTTTAGCCTTGGGGGGGTGAAATTATACGAGCGCACAGACGCGTTTATATAATGAGTGCTTTTCCCAGACCTTCAGTCCCAGACATAATTTTGTTTCATCTAAATTGCACACTTTCAGCTGAACATGCTGCAATTACGCTTCTCTGTGGCTTTTCTCTCTGCTCTTCTGAAGAGCGGCGCGGAGTGAAAGTGGGCGTGGCAGGGCGCGCGCGTTTTCGGAGCGCGTTCCCTCCTGCGTTTCCGAGCGATCGGGCGCCGGCTTCCCCCCCGGGCGGCTTCGCGGCGCGCGCGTCCGTGGGATTGTGGGAAGGGCGCTCCTTGCCGTGGCGCTTGCTGAGTAGCGGCTGAGGAACTGGAAGGTGGCGGATTTGCTGTCGTCCTGACCCCGAACGTAGCACTTAAAGGAAAACGTCACCTTTAAACCCATTCTTTTATGGCACATTGATCTGTCCGCTGGTAATAGGGTCAGAAAACATGCCAGTTATTGCTTGCCAGTGTTCTATATATTACTCTCCGGTCTTTGAAGAATGTGCTGGGGTCAACTCGCTTTGCAGCTACACTCAATCACCGTGACAACCACTGAGGTGTTGCTGAATCAAACAGACATATTTAGGATGCGAACATGGCAAGTAAGCCATCTAGACAACCATAACTTAAAGAAATAGTATTTTTTAATCCTCACCTGTGAAAGGGGTCAATAGAATACAATGCTACCAAATTAGGCTTTAGTAATGCTCGGTGTGAGTGGTTCTGAGAAGCACATGAAGAACACCAATGAAAAAATGAACCACAATACCAGTATACCAACAATGCTTACGGTACTAATGCTGGATATGCCATCGCTGCAACACTTAATATGAGGTCAGGTAAAGTAAGGCTCTGCTGGAGGTCATGGTAATACAGTGGCGATTACTGTATTCCGGGAATAAACTATTGCTGATGATGAGGCGCAATGACCTGATTGGCTGATGCAGTGAGGTAAAGTAGCCTTATTGGCTGATACAGTTAGGTAAAGCACCCTAATTAGCTGATACAATAAGGTAAGGCAGCTTGATTGGCTGATGCAGTGAAGTCAAGCAGCCTGATTGGCTGATGCTGTGAAGTCAGGCTGATGCAGTGAAGTCAAGCAGCCTTATTGACTGATGCCGTGAAGTCCAGCAGCCTGATTGGCTTATGCAGTGAAGTCACGCAGCCTGATTTACTGATGCAGTGAAGTCCAGCAGCCTGATTGGTTTATGTGGTGAGGTGCTGTATTGTAACATAATGTAAAGTACTGTAAAGGTGAACATGGGTGCAGACAGAAGTGAGGGAATTGCGATCATGGAAAAACCTCCTTAAATATGTCTTGGAAGCTTTTGTGCTTTTGATGTTTGTACATTCCACACACTCACTAATTAAGCAGCGGAGCTGGCCTCCCTAACCGGGCTGTGGCCGGGCTGTGGCCGGGCTGTGGCTGGGCTGTGGCCGGGCTGTGGCTGGGCTGTGGCGGGCTGTGGCTGGGCTGGTCTCCCTAACCGGGCTGTGGCTGGGCTGTGGCTGGGCTGTGGCTGGGCTGTGGCTGGGCTGTGGCCGGGCTGTGGCCGGGCTGTGGCCGGGCTGTGGCTGGGCTGTGGCCGGGCTGTGGCTGGGCTGTGGCCGGGCTGTGGCTGGGCTGGTCTCCCTAACCGGGCTGTGGCTGGGCTGTGGCTGGGCTGTGGCTGGGCTGTGGCTGGGCTGTGGCCGGGCTGTGGCCGGGCTGTGGCCGGGCTGTGGCTGGGCTGTGGCCGGGCTGTGGCTGGGCTGTGGCCGGGCTGTGGCTGGGGTCTCCCTAACCGGGCTGTGGCTGGGCTGTGGCTGGGCTGTGGCCGGGCTGTGGCTGGGCTGTGGCTGGGCTGTGGCCGGGCTGTGGCTGGGCTGTGGCCGGGCTGTGGCTGGGCTGTGGCCGGGCTGTGGCTGGGCTGGTCTCCCTAACCGGGCTGTGGCTGGGCTGTGGCTGGGCTGTGGCTGGGCTGTGGCTGGGCTGTGGCTGGGCTGTGGCCGGGCTGTGGCTGGGCTGTGGCTGGGGAGGGGACTCTGATGAGACCGCAGAGGGCTTCTCCTTGGGGATCCAGTGTCCCTGTGTAGTCCTTCGGCAGCTTCTGTAAATGCAGTCTTTCGGAACAGATATGAAATCACGACTGGTCCTTAAATCTTCCCTCCCTTTCCACTGTGATTTCCCCACAGTGTCTTTAATACTCGAGAGTTTCTGCCAAAGTCTGTCCCAGCTTTTGAGCTTTCACCCATAGAAACCCTTTTGCTGCATTTCCTCTGTCTTGATTTGCATCAGACTAATGAAAACCCAGCGTGTGCACAGTCCAGTTCTTTTTAATATCTTAATGTTAAATGTTATGTGTTCTACCACCGGCTCAATGGAACTCAACCCAGCTAACCACTCTTCATTAGTACCATTCACTTTCTGTCTCAATACAGTAATTTACTGTTAAAGACAGACACTGTTCCAGAGAGCTGAACTCTTGCTTGTTTCTGCCAAATCAGTATCCTAATGGTCTTGTATGAACCAGAGTATACAGTGAGCTCCATAATGTCTGGGAATAAGACATATTTTTTTCTTGATTTGGCTCTGTACTCTATAATTTTAGATTTGTATTCAAACTGTTCAGATGTGGTTAATGTGCACTTTCTCAGCTTTTATTTACTGATATTAATAAAAGCTAAGAATGTGCCCTTTAACAACATGTGAATTGTTTGAGTACAAATCAAAAATTTTGATAATATACTTATGTATACTTGTGTTATGTTTGTGTGATTTCAAAATGTAGAAACCAATTGTTAGTTCAGTGGCAGAAATAGATTGAATCCTCAGTCAGTATTCTCAAAAACGATGTCTAATTTATTCCATGAGTAGGCTATGCATGTGTTGTTTGGACGATTGCCTTGATCAGGTCAGGGAAAATGAGAGGGACAAAGCAATCTGACAAATGCACCTCTAATGTGACATACCCTAACATCTGAACAGCTGGTGTTAGCAGTGTTAAGCACAAAACAATTATGCAATTATTCCATTCAAAGCTGAACTATTATGTACTTATTCCATTAACAATAGGTTCAAATATCTCCCTGAATAGGTGGAATGTTAGTTTTATCTACTTACATAACCAGCATACAGACAAAGTAGATGCACAGTAAAATGGTCAGTGTTAAAGCAACTCTTACAGAGTGCATATGGAACTGTATTGGACTCACATGTACTCTGTTAGAGTTGAATTAACACTGGACATTTTACTGTGTATATTGTGTCTATCTAAAGCAGAAACGAACCCATGGTCCATACGCAAGGGAGGACTGTCAGTAAAACCTTCGACCATGCATGCATGAAAGATGCATGAATATGGGAGCTCTGCACAAGAACTCATATTCAAACTCATCATCACAGTAGCAGTTACAGCCCTGGGTGTGAAATCAGACCTTAACTGTGCCAGTGCAGGCTGTGCCCAGTGCAGACTGTGTCAGTGTAGACTGTGCTAAGGCAGACTGTGCCCAGTGCAGACTGTGCCAGGGCATACTGTGCCAGTGCAGACTGTGGGCCAGTGCAGACTGTGATAAGGCGGACTGTGCCAGTGCAGACTGTGCTAAGGCAGACTGTGCCAGGGTATACTGTGGCAGTGCAGACTGTGCCAGGGCATACTGTGGCAGTGCAGACTGTGCTTATGCAGACTGTGCCAGTACAGACTGTGCCAGGGCATACTGTGGCAGTGCAGACTGTGTCAGCAGACTGTGCCAGGGCATACTGTGGCAGTGCAGACTGTGCTCATGCAGACTGTGTCAGTGCAGACTGTGGCCAGCAGCCCCATGTAATCTCAAAGAGGGAGGGTTGGGTTGACAAAAGTCACATCAGTCAACAGAGGGGAAGTCTGCCAGGGTCAGGAAATCCTCACTTTCAGACCATAGATGTTTTTGGAGCTCCTGGCATTTGGCTTTACGGCTGAAAATTCTCTCCTGTCAGCTGTCAAAGTGTGCTGATGTGTGTGTGCTTATGACTTACAGGTTTACACACACACGCACACACACACACACACACTGTACAAGGCCTCTGCCTCTGGTTTTGACATTTAGGGCCTGAAAATCAGTATTTCCTGTTTAATCATCAAGGTAAGAAAAATTCACAGCCCTGAGTTTAGCGCAAAATGTCAGTGCCATGACTGTGCAACGGAACTGCCCATTTGCTGAAGGAAAATGAGGGGCAGTTGGACATACAAATTTTGGGGGACCCCTGTGAGATTCTGCACACCCCCGGAGTTGATGGATGACATTTTGGTAATGGAATTGTTCTTTCCCACCCCTGCACCTCTAGTGGAAGACAAATATTCTCTTTGAGGCTTGGGATCGACCCAAAATCCTGCCTTTGTGCAGAGCAGTCTATGAAGACACAACAGGGCTGCCGTGCTAATTAATTATTTAGCTTTAAAGTGAGAAGCGTGGATGTGTGCCGTTGTGTTCCTCTCTGCGGATGGCTGTCACAGTTGGCCTCAGGCGCTCGGTCTGGGGGATATCCATGCTGGACTCATTATTGCCAGGCTCAAATGCGCCTCCTATAAGCGAATGCGCTGCCATTTTGACAGAAAACGGAACTGACTGGTTATAATGTTAGTGTGAGATGGGATTGCAGATAACGGGTAATATTTCTCATGTTTTTAATAAGGAGAACTATGCTGACCAGCTGAGGTCAGGTCCATTCCTAAATTTATTGTCTTTCAGACTGCCTGAACAAACACCACTTTTCAGGAAAAAAAGAAAAAATGAACCCGCTCCCCAGGGCTAACGTATCGCTCCCCAGGGCTAACGTATCGCTCCCAGGGCTAATGTATCGCTCCCCAGGGCTAATGTATCGCTCCCCCCAGGGCTAACGTATCGCTCCCCAGGGCTAACGTATCGCTCCCCAGGGCTAACGTACCGCTCCGTAGGGCTAACGTATCGCTCACTCAGGGCTAACGTATCGCTCCGTAGGGCTAACGTATCGCTCACTCAGGGCTAACGTATCGCTCCCCAGGGCTAACGTATCGCTCACTCAGGGCTAACGTATCGCTCCCCAGGGCTAACGTATCGCTCACTCAGGGCTAACGTATCGCTCCCCAGGGCTAACGTATCGCTTCGTAGGGCTAACGTATCGCTCACTCAGGGCTAACGTATCGCTCCGTAGGGCTAACGTATCGCTCACTCAGGGCTAATGTATCGCTCCCCAGGGCTAACGTATCGCTCCCCAGGGCTAACGTATCGCTCCCCAGGGCTAACGTATTGCTCCCCCCCAGGGCTAACGTATCGCTCCCCAGGGCTAACGTATCGCTTCCCAGGGCTAACGTATCGCTCCCCAGGGCTAACGTATCACTCCCCAGGGCTAACGTATCGCTCACTCAGGGCTAACGTATCGCTCACTCAGGGCTAACGTATCGCTAACCCAGGGCTAACGTATCGCTCCCCAGGGCTAACGGGGCTAACGCGCTCCCCAAACGTATCGCTCCCCCCCAGGGCTAACGTATCAGGGCTAACGTATCGCTCCCCAGGGCTAACGTACCGCTCCGTAGGGCTAACATATCGCTCACTCAGGGCTAACGTATCGCTCACTCAGGGCTAACGTATCGCTCAGGGCTAACGTATCGCTCACTCAGGGCTAACGTATCGCTCCCCAGGCTAGGGCGTATCGCTCACTCAGGGCTAACGTATCGCTGCGTAGGGCTAACGTATCGCTCCTCAGGGCTAACGTATCGCTCACTCAGGGCTAACGTATCGCTCACTCAGGACTTGCGTATCGCTCCCCAGGGCTAACGTATCGCCCCCCAGGGCTAACGTATCACTCCCCAGGGCTAACGTATCGCTCCGTAGGGCTAACGTATCGCTCCCCAGGGCTAACGTATCACTCCGTAGGGCTAACGTATCGCTCCCCAGGGCTAACGTATCGCTCCCCAGGGCTAACGTATCGCTCCCCAGGGCTAACGTATCGCTCCCCAGGGCTAACGTATCGCTCCCCAGGGCTAACGTATCGCTCCCCAGGGCTAACGTATCGCTCCTCAGGGCTAACGTATTGTTCCCCAGGGCTAACGTCTAATATAGCACTCATCCAGGTGAACAGCAGCAAAATCCTCTGACTGAGAACATATCTGCTATGTTTTTAACAACCTCTGGGTCTTTAATTAAAGTTGCATCTTTAGCATCAGCTGCATTTTTTCTATTTCGTTTAGGGTACACATTTAGCATCCACAGCAGCCTTTGGGTTTCAGTTAGTGTGTGTGGCCTGGCCTTTGGGAGCAGTGTCTGGAAGGGGAACCTGTCACTGACGAGACTGATCCCTTGTGGTCCTGTCAGCGGCCTGCTGTGTCTCTGAGCTTTGATATCTCGCGCCTCTGGGCACAAACATTTCACCTTGAGCGCTGTCTCAAGGGTGCCCAGTAGCAGTGGGTCTGCTCAAGAGGACAGGATAGCAGCTTTTAGCAGAATGCAGTTCAGTTAGTCAAAAGTTGATGTGCGTGTGACATTCTGGACCCGCCTGACCTTCGGCTGCTGAGTGAGCATCTTCCCCAGGCCAGAACGGTTGTGTCTGAGAGATATGGAGGATTACGGACTCTCGGTTTTGGTTCAGCACTTGATATAAATGTGACGTTTTGGCAAATCTCTGTCTTTCTCAGTCTCAAACGCTGGTAAGAATGATTTGTTGCGTTAGAGTCTGGTACTATGCAATTTAGTCAGAGTCTGAGATGGAGGATGTAAGACAGTATTATTAAAGTGTGCAAGCTGATTCAGGAAGGGATCAGAGTTGTGTGTGATGCATGTCCCTGATTGGGCCTATACTTCTCTGTCCCTTTCTGATTGGACTTTTGGATTTCTCTGTCCCGCTTTGATTTGAAGTACAGTATTCTCTGTCCTTGATTGCCATAGGGAGACCTGGCCATTATTGAGTGCAATTTTGAGTGAGTTCTGGGCATGGTCTTCAACAGATTAAACTTCCGCAACATCTTGTGGTTTTAAACATCCAAAAAACAAACACTGATGCAACACTAAACAATCCTATGATATAGCACTCCTGTTTGATATCTGAAAACTATATTAGCTACAGTTAGAGCTCTGTGATTCCAAGCTCTTTCATTATTGTGGTCATGAACCCAATTTTTATGCCCAAAACATCATAAATACGGATTTATAATCTAAGGAAATTCACTATACAAACATAAAAAACATATATACGACAGGAAAGAAATTTCCATTGTTATTTTTATTACATTTAAGCAAATAAAATCTCTATGGACAACAGTGCATCATGCAGTAAAGGAAATAGATGCAAAATGAAGAGGAGAGTTGGAGGTTCATTTTGTGTTTAAAATGGTGTATTAAGCGTTTGATGGTGTGGGCTGAGAGACTGTCTCATGGTCTCTTCTGTTAGAGCTGGCCCACCAATAAAGACCTGTGTTACAGCTGGCCAGCCAATAAAGACCTGTGTTAGAGCTGGCCAGCCAATAAAGACCTGTGTTAGAGCTGGCCAGCCAATAAAGACCTGTGTTAGAGCTGGCCAGCCAATAAAGACCTGTGTTAGAGCTGGCCAGCCAATGACGGCTGGTCTCAGTAGATGGGGAGTGTAGCTCTGGAATGCAGAATCGGGAGCTGTGACACAGCTGTGAGCTGCAAGCCTTTCCAATGAGAGCAGCAGCGGGCAAACAGTGTAAAGGATGGATTCCTGTCACAGGAACAGTTTGGACAGCAGGGTACTTGGTTAGGACATAAAGCTGTGGTGAAGTGGGGGAACTAAAGGGTGTAATTCCTACACCGTTCCCCTTGATGTGGATGAAAATACCTTCAAATTAAGGCTGACAGTCTACACTTTAGCTTAATATTCATTCTTTCATTGTTATCCAGTGTGCTGTCGGACAGAGCCAGAACAACAAAGACTGTGTCGCTGTTACAGTACTTTCTATACCGCATTGCATATATACTATAGTAGGCTATATATATGCAATGCAGTCATTAAAGCATGCGGTTTTTATGGATGTGAATCAATAAGTGAATGAATAAATGAATGAATCAATGAATCAATGAATCAATCAATTTTATTTTATTCTCGTGTCATACCACCAAAGTGGCCCATCTCAAATGGGATTACATAACACCAGATTATAATAATATATAAGACACAAAGACTTCCTGGTCATATACCATAATACAAACTGAATACAACAAACATAGGACCCCATAGGTACCTACACAACATGTGCTTTCTTAGTGTCCATGATTTATCTAGAAAATCCACAAAGGCAAATGCTTCCTTCTCCCACAGGCCTTTCATTATTTCAGAATCTTCCATAAAAAATCATCAAAATTTTCACTGTTGATCTTCTTAAACAAACGCAATCTCAGATCATGATACAGAGGACAGTACAAAACGAAGAGCAATTCATTTTCAGTTTCATTAGACCCACATAATGCCTGTCCTGTTCCTCAGTGCCAACGTGAAGCAGCAGTATTCCAGACCTGATCCTCTCCTCTTCGGCAGGATTATATTTCACATAACTTTCAGTACTGAACTCATTTTTAGTTTTCAGAGTTTTGGCTTATTCCATTTTTTAGTGGCCCATTGTCCTTTAAACTGCTGAAAAACAGCAATATGGTAATACTAATATGAACTACATGTGGTTGTATTGTACCTATCAAATACATTCAGTGAGTCGGGAAGTGACAGGAACAAGAAACAGCTTTTTCCCCCACAGTTGGACATTTAGGTCAAAGACTTAAAGACTTTGAGGTACTTTCATATTTGGCCCTCATGCCCCAGAGCCTGTACGACAGCAATGAGAAGACAGGAAATGTGTTCATTATCTCCTTCTGTGGTTTTTTCTATGTACTTGGCTCTTCTGGGGCAGATCGGCGTGCAGAATAACAAGTTGGACTTAGAGGAAGTGCTTTGGACAGCCGTGTCAAACGCTCCACTGCACACCTGAACCTCTGCTGTTTCCTCCCCTTGACAAGTGTTACAGACCTTCAGGGCTCTCTCTCGCTCTCTCTCTCTCTCTCTCTCTCTCTCTCTCTCTCTCTCTCTTTCCCTCTTTCTTTTTCTCTTGCTCTCTCTCTTTCTCTCGCTCTCTCTCCCTCCTTCTCCCTCCCTCTCTCTATAAACCTGGTGAGATTTAGGACCCTCGCCCGCCCTTAGCGGGAGAGCTCCACATTGTGGAAGTATCAGGCATCCTTCTGTGCGCAGGGAAGGGAAGTGAGCAGAGAGAGCGGCGTGTCTGTGTGTGTCTGTGTGTGTCTGTGTATGTCTGTGTGTGTCTGTGTGTCTGTGTGTGTCTGTATGTGTCTGTGTGTGTCTGTGTGTGTCTGTGTGTGTCTGTGTGTGTGTGTGTGTCTGTGTGTGTCTGTATGTGTCTGTGTGTGTCTGTGTGTCTGTGTGTGTCTGTGTGTGTCTGTATGTGTGTGTGTGTCTGTGTGTGTCTGTGTGTGTCTGTGTGTGTCTGTGTGTGTCTGTGTATTTTGTTGTCCTTTAGGCAGGGAGGGATTAGGGAAGGCTACAGCAGCTCTGTACAGTGGCATCATCACTGCTGTAGTGCCTCAGGCTCACCCTGTGGTACGCTAGGCTAGTTCCAGATAATAATGCTAGTTTCATGCCCTTATTTGTAGATTTGAGACCTGGGTCAAATAATTACTTTAGCCCTTCAGACCCCAGCAAAATATTAGATGTCTGACAATTTCTAGAAAGAATAAAATAAAATTCCACCAATCACCAATAATTACAACAGAGTTTGACTTCTATATGATATGGTTGTGTGTTTTATTCAATTTAGTCAGTAGTCAATGTGTTTATAGAACATTCTCAGGGATCTGCAAAAGTGTTTTCAGCATTTAAACAGTTTTTGAGTTTTGACCCAGTTCTGCTAGACCAGTTAGCTAGGACCGTTTTATTTCCCACATTCTCTAACTCAAAGACGGAAGAGAACCAGTGTAGTGGTTGTATGTCTAAGGTGTGAAACTGGGAATTGAGCTTGCAAACCAGACGGTTCTAGGTTCAGAGCCCATGGGGGGGTACCGCAGTTGAACCCACAACAGACTTTACCCTGTAATAATACACAAGGAACATTAGCTGAGTAATTCTGTCTGAATGCAAGCTGAGCAAATGAATCATTTAAAAAGCGGCTTTTATTCATGCAGTCGATGCTTGCACAGACCCAGAGCTGCTGTGCTGC
Source organism: Anguilla japonica (assembly GCA_025169545.1). Lineage (NCBI taxonomy): Eukaryota > Metazoa > Chordata > Actinopteri > Anguilliformes > Anguillidae > Anguilla > Anguilla japonica. The sequence goes on from CM045895.1 coordinate 1,666,680, forward strand.
GCCTGTTCCCTCATGTTTGGGTCTGACTCTCTGTGTTACACTGCGCAGAAAGCCTCGGAGCTCCGACCCGTTAACAGAACAAACCGCTGAAGAGCTCGTGAAAGGAAGGCGCACTCTGGTGTGCGAATGGATCATTCCGGAAGTCAAGGTTCCGGAAAATGGAACGCACAGTGCAGCCGTGCGGCGGAGGTGTTTATTTGTGTGTGGAGACGGGCGGCTGGAATCTCGCTCTGGGGCGTTTGTGGTGAATCGGTGGTACGGTCTGTAAGATCGGCGTGCTGTGATAGACGCGTTTAGCGCGCTAGCTAGAGAGAGAAGCCTGGCGTGAGCTCCGCTGAATGAGGTCACGTGTAATGTAGATCGCACAGCGTCTCGCTGGCTGTTTGAGGGGTCAGTTGTACAATTTGCTGGGATTAACTGGAATGAGTCCTCCAGGGCCTGATAGTTATTATTTTTGTTTTTCCTTTTGATTGGACAAAGCATACATTTTCCTGTGTGCGTTAAAGTGAAGAAAATATTAGCCCAGGTGGAGGCCTACCCTCAAAGTCTTGCTGTAGAGCAGAGATTCCCAGACTTTCTGTCACCACAACCAACTTAATGAGCAAATATAGTTCATTTAATTCACTCCTTCATTAAAATATAGTTTAGCATATCCTCCTGATACCTGGCAATAAAAAGTAAATACTATGTGTGTCCTTTGTTGACAAAAACATGTTGCAGTACAAAGTTTCCAAAAATATTATTTTATTGAATGCCCCTTACCGAATATGTTTCTGCAAAGTGGTGTAACAATTTGGTTGATGAGGTTACAGAGGATAAAAATTAATTTTTGGGGTCTTAGTACTAGTATGTTCAAATGTAGGATGATAAGATGTTTGTGCCAGCACAACCGGATGTGCGCGGTTTAGCTGAGCTGGTGTGAGGGCCTCTGGGAGTTTTTCCGGCCTCGGGCCTCGGAACAGACGGCAGATTGCGGGGTTTCACCATCGCGCTACAGCAGAGCCACAGAGCACAGAGGGCTGACCTAGGATCAGTTTTCCCCAGCCATATCCTACCCTTCTCCATTATGAGCTGAAAGACAAACTGATCTGAGATCAGCACTTCCGCTCTAGGGTGCTCCATATATACGGGTAATCTGTGTTTGTATTGCAGATCACAAACTCATACTCTTGTAGTGACCACTGTGGGAACCTCTGTAGATGATTATTAATAATTAACTATAAGGGTGTTTGGCGCTGTTCTGCATGCTGTAAGAAACCAATTTGGGCGAAATTTCCATGTTGATAGAGTTTCCACTCAAGGGTACTTTACTGAAGAAAATAAATGGAAGTAAATGTGTGTGTGTGTGTGTGTGTGTGTGTGCCTGTGTGTGTGTGCGTGTGTGTGTGTGTGTCCTCGCACATTGCAGGTCCATCCACGAGAAATCCACACAAACCTAACCATTCTCCTGTCAGTCATCTCTGTGATGCTACAGGTTAAACCTCAACTTAAATGAGACATCCAGAGTCACTGGGGTCCACTGGCTGAATGCCAGCCCTATGAGGTCATTTAAGGCCAGCACTGCCCGCAGTCCACTCTAGTGTCTAAACCCCAGGGAGCATTTACCATGCAGCTTAACCACTGGGGGATCGGAGCAGGACGCTGCTCTCATTGTAGTGGGCTTGCTGCACACGTGGTGGACGCGTTTAATAGTCAGGGTGTTTTAATGGGGCTGCGTGTAATGAGAGGAAAGATTAAGCCCCATTACAGGGATGACTGTATCCCTCTCTTGACCAGGCAGTACTGCTGAATAAACTTTATGAGACCAGGTCTGGACCACACGCGGAGATTCATTCTCATGCGATGGATATTGCTCAACTTGAATTACCAAAGCAAACATACAGAAGTATGGGAGGGTAATATATGCCAAAAAGCAACTGAGGTTCATTGTGTGCGTGTGTGTGTGTGTGAGAGAGAGTGAGAGAGTGTGTGTGTGTGTGCGCGCACATGTATGTGAATATTTGACATCCTGTTTACCTAGAGAGCGTTCATTAATCTTATTTTAGAAACCTGTGTAAATGTGGCCAATTGAAAAATCACAAATGTCAGGAAAAAAATAGCCCCTAACATTCATGGCAAAATAAATTATGTGACCAGGGGTCCCCAAAACAGGTTTATCTCAGGGTCCCTTGAAATGATCCCCCAAAATGGGTTCATCTCATGGCCGCTTAAAGTAATCCCCACCTCAGTAACCCCTCTTCCTCATGAGTTCCATTCAGGAAGCCCATCTCTACTGCCCCCTGCTGGTTGAACACTGACCGTCTTCTGATGCTGAAGACCTGGGCCCTGTTTCACAGAGCAGGGTTACTGAGTTAGCTGGATAACTGTGCTGAGTAAAACCCTGTATCACAGAGCAGGATTACTGAGTTAGCTGGATAACTGCACTGAGTAAAACCCTGTATCACAGAGCAGGATTACTGAGTTAGCTGGATAACTGTGCTGAGTAAAACCCTGTATCACAGAGCAGGATTACTGAGTTAGCTGGATAACTGTGCTGAGTAAAACCCTGTATCACAGAGCAGGATTACTGAGTTAGCTGGATAACTGTGCTGAGTAAAACCCTGTATCACAGAGCAGGGTACTGAGTTAGCTGGATAACTGTGCTGAGTAAAACCCTGTATCACAGAGCAGGGTTACTGAGTTAGCTGGATAACTGTGCTGAGTAAAACCCTGTATCACAGAGCAGGGTTACTGAGTTAGCTGGATAACTGCACTGAGTAAAACCCTGTATCACAGAGCAGGATTACTGAGTTAGCTGGATAACTGTGCTGAGTAAAACCCTGTATCACAGAGCAGGATTACTGAGTTAGCTGGATAACTGTGCTGAGTAAAACCCTGTATCACAGAGCAGGATTACTGAGTTAGCTGGATAACTGTGCTGAGTAATACCCTGTATCACAGAGCAGGATTACTGAGTTAGCTGGATAACTGCGCTGAGGACCCAGGACCCTCCCTGATCTGGAACATGGACTGAAGTAAAAAGAGCAGTTCTGGATTTGATGCAATGCAGTTATGCAGCTCACTCAGTAATCCTGCTTTGTGAAGTACCCCCCTAGTGACTGAAAAAGCCATGAGAAGGTTAATGCAAGGATGATATAAGTCAACCCCCCCCCAAGACACCTTCATACTGCGCTGTGCTTTCTCTCCCACCCCCCACTCAGCCCCATCCCATCCCCCCACACCCACCCCCCCCCCCCCCCGGAACACTCCTACTTCTGCACTAATTCCGGTTATGATATTTTTATGGGTCTGACTGACGGTGTTTTATGGTTATATGCTTTTCTTCTTCGGAGTTGTAATGGGTCTAATCTGCGTGTAATTCTGTAGAGATGCACCAGTACCGATGTTCCTTAGCCGACCGTGATACCGAGCGCGATTAAATGATTCGCTGGCTGCTGATGCGTTTTTAAAAAGGAGAAATGTGCACGACCTTCTACACACAGCACTATAAAACCCGCTATCCTACCGTCACCATCGCCTTCTGCCAGGACCTCATCATGTGTAAACGTCCTCTCATAGGAAGCCATTGTATTTCTATATCGCCCTCTGGTGTCCATCATCCACCAGCGCTCTGAGCGATCAGATCTGTGCTAATGACTTACTGAACCTTTTTATGCCAGCAAAAGAAGAAGGATGTAAATTTGCATTGTTGCATCTAATAGCACTAAAACTACAGATTCATTATTTGATAGATAAGTGGCTTAATCTTGATAGTCCTGAACAAAGGTTTCCTAAAAAGAAAAAAAGAAAAGGCTTGTGAATTTGACAACTGGCTGGTGGACTGTGGGGGAAGTGCTTTTGCTGTAACAGGCTGATCAATCTAAGCCACAGAGGCATGTTTGCTGGCACAAAACTTCTTTTTTTTGGCAAAGCCATTTGTTTATACCATTGTTTTATTATGTTTTTACTGCAGTTTTATGAAATAATAAAGTTTTATTCATAAAGTTTTTATATCTGTGCGCCATGTTTATTCATACACACGAGTTTGTGTTTGTCCCTGTTTTTATCGCCGGCCTCGATGCCCGCCAACCTTTCCCTTTGGTCTTTAAGTGCTGGTGTAAAACAGGAGCTGTGCCTACGGGCTGATCTCAAGGCCATGCGTAATGGAGACACACACCGCTTAACATCCACCTCCCAGAGCCATCCTCAGCCCTCTGAACCCACTACACACACACTGGGGCTGAGTACCGTTAGCGTACTGCTAACGGAAACAAACACACTGAGGCTGAGTACCGTTAGCGCGCTGCTAACGGAAAGCCCGTTAGCGTACTGCTAACGGAAAGCGCCCAGCTCCTGTGTTATGGCCCCCGTTTATGATTCCAGTGCGCTGTACAGGACGGGCCGCCAGTAGAGAACGGTGAAATAAATATGCGCGCGACTGGAGCAGGCAAGAAAGCCATCCGGGGGTACAGGCACGCTGGTTCTTCTGAGAACGTAGCTGGCCAGGTCCGGTGTTATTTCTACTGTAAATCTGGGTAAAAGGTTGACTCTGGGAGAGAGTCTCTGCTAAATCAATGTGGCGTGATAAAACTGGATAACTGGAGATACTGTACATTTATCGGACAATCTCTACCGGCACAGTGCAGCGTCTGTTTAATGCACTTGGTTATATACATGGAAACATCTTTAAAACAGGGCGCCATATGGCATTGATCTATGTCCAACATGTATCAGCATACCAGATAGCAATAATATTGTCATTTATGAAATGCATACATTTAGTAATATAGGATGCCCATTAAAAAATCCAAAGAAGGTATCTGTGGAAGGGTAGCTTTTTGTCTTTTTGGTCCCCTGGGGCAGTTTCGGACATACCCCCCCCCTTGGGTAGAACCATACAACTAAAGTGGCGAAGCTACTCCATGACAGTGCTGCGTTTTGAACCATGAAAAGATGGTTCTGAATTATGCATCTTGGCGTGACTTGTTGGAATGCCCACTGTGACGTTGCTAAATTCCCTCGCCGTGCTGTAATTCTCAGTATGGAAAATGTGATGTTCTGATGTTCTTCTCCGTTTCTTTCACAGGGCATCTTCCCAGCTAGCTATGTTCACTTGAAGAAGGCGATTGTGACCAACAGAGGGTAAGTACCTCTTACTGAATTACGACAAGCGCTTTTTTATTCCAGGATGAAAGTGAGAAGGAGAGGTTCTGGCATATCATTTATTCATTAATCTTCTTTCCTGTTACTCGTTCTCTGCTGTCTGCGTGCTCTGGTTTCACCTCCGGGTGTCCCTTTCCCACGTGATGGATTCTGTCTTCCGTCTAAGCCTCTAAGTGCTGCTTATTTACATCTGAATCAGGATTTACTTTCGTCCAGATCGCAGAGCCATAGAGCGGCTCAGAGATGAGCACAGAGGCGCGATAGCCAGTCCGGAGAGACAGCTCGGACGAGCGTGGGCTGGCCAAACTGTCAGCGCGCTCAGTCTCGTCCCCCAACGGCAGCTTCCCCCACGTCTGTTCAGTCTGTTTCGTGTGTTTGAACCCCAACACACACACACACACACACACACACACACACACGTGTTTCCGTGCAGTCGAGAGCTAGCCCAGGGTAGTTCTTCCACAAAGATAACACAGCGTAACGATGCCAGTTCTTCAAATCTGCATATTAATGTCTCCCTGGATATAACTATTTTCCAACCATATTCTCCCATATCCTGAAGTGGAAATATAATGTTGTGAATACAGTTATCCAAGGCTGTCTGCTTATCGGGAAGGTGAAGGGAGTGTTAAAAGGTAATTATTTCAACGCGTAGAACGCTGTTCTTCTTTAACATCAATTACCCCTTGTGGGTTATCAGTGTTCTGTGCTTTTTTAATTATATTTCTGTTTAATCTAAAATACTCTTACCCCTTTATACAAATTAAGCAGGCATACTTATGTTTACCCTGACAAGTCGGGGAACCAGAAGGCCTAACAAGACTTCTTTATCCCTTGGATTTTGGAGATGTGCTGTTTAGAAGTGCGTGTGTTCCGCATTTGCCTGCGGGTATGAATGAGTTAGTTCACAAGAGCCAATTTGCAAACGGTGATTCACTGCAGCGCTGCACCGAGCATTAACAGCGTAGTATCCACTGGCACTCTTATACTGACATACCGCCTGGAGCGTAGCGTGTTAAATGAAAATGGAATTACTGTGATACGGAGTGAACAACATTAGGCTACGTTTTTTATTTGTGATGATACAAAGCCAGCATCTGTTGTTCCTCTAAACTGAAATGAATAACAGTATGGTATGTTTTTTTTCCCCCTGACAATCAAGCTTTTGAGGTATTAGGCCTACTTCATGTTGAATTATTTTCCTCATGGTTTATTTAATTAGGCAATGTCTAAGGATGGCCAAAACAAATTAATGTGAAACACAAACAATCACTTAAGATGTGTTTTCTATTTGCATACTGTAGAAACTCTTTCAAAAATATTTCACTGAAAGTGAACATTTCCAAGACAACAGCTTCATTATTAGATTCTCTGTATTACCATTTAATGAAATATGATCATGACACATTATTATAATTTTTATTAAAATGTAGTGTATAAAATTATATAGTAGACAGCTATATAAATATTTAAATTCATTACTATTATTTTTCTCCTCTCATCTTTTACTTAATAATGTACTTATTAATTAATCATCAAATGGGAAAAGTGCTGCAGTTTGACAGAAAATTTCATTAGATTGTATCCCAAAAGAATTACTGACATTGTTATTTGTATGTTAATTGAATTGTACAGTAAAGCAAAATTGACTCCTCGTGTTAGTGGGAATAAGACAACTGGCTGAAACACATTGAGCGGTTCTTGGGTAGTGGTAATTATGAGCTCAACAGCTTCTGTCCTGGTGCCAGCCAAATAAAGTGCTAAATCACGGAGTGTGGGCGGTAAGGAGTGTGCAGCAGGACGCAGGTAAACGGCTCGTCGTTTGTGACAGAACCCTGTGGGCTTTGTGTGAGAATTCCGTTGTTGTCCATTTGTGACAGAACCCTGGCGGCTTTGTGTGAGAATTCCGTTGTTGTCCATTTGTGACAGAACCCTGGCGGCTTTGTGTGAGAATTCCGTTGTAGTCCATTTGTGAAAGAACCCTGGCGGCTTTGTGTGAGAATTCCGTTGTAGTCCATTTGTGAAAGCGTGTTTTTCAGGGTCTTTTTTTTTGTATGTTCCTGGTGGAAAAGAAGCCTTTTAATGGAGATTAAATTATCACTTTAGATCAACAGCAGAGGATTAATTTGTTAAATAAGGGACACAGCACTGTTCCAATGTAATCCCAAGTTTGAAAATACAGCTATTTAATATGCATCTGCATAATGTTTTGAAAGCTTTGTTTTTAAGTTCTGATTAATTGCAGATAGGAGCATCCTGATTTGCATAACCTTATTAAATTAAAAGCACAGAGTCCCGATTTAATTGAAATTACAATCCTTTTCTTCTCCGAAAGTCCCTCACGGGGAATTTAAAAGATAGAATCTCGGTCTCAATACATTTCATTAATGTTAACATCCTTCACAATCCACGTCCTGATAGGAAGTACTGTCTGGTTACTGTGGGAGTTCTCTTCCAAACAGACTGCGCAGTCCACTCGCAGCGATGCAGCAAGTGTGAAGTGTGACACACATGCTTTAGTTATTGGTTCTGTAACTATTAAAAGGCCACAGTGCACTCAAAGTCAAATGAAAATTGATTCAGGGTTAAATCAAATGTAACACTTGCTGTCCTCCTGCCCTGGAACGAATCTGTTTTCCTGTTCGCTTTTCAGCAAATGTCTAAAGAGGCACCTTTACAGGCTAGACCTAAAATTTTCTTTTTAATATTAAAAGCACTTTTTTTTGCCTTACTCTCAGAGGCCTTGAAGCGTGTGCCTTGGTGAACTTTTGCTCTCCAGCTCTTGTCAGCCTGGTGTTATTCCCAGCTCCTCACGTACTGCCATTTGGGCTGAAGCCCTTGGCGTCACTATACCGATGCAGAAGAGTCCTTTGGCATCACTTCCTGATGCCCTAGGCATCCCCATAGACTTCAATAGAAACCCTCAGCATCTTATGCTTACCCCGACGGTAAACATGTTATATTGACATCAAGGGTAAAAGGGAACAGTGCATCTTGCCATATTTTAACATAATCGAAATCGCAATGCAATATTAAAGTAATGATTTCATAAAATTAATTTGTGAAAGCTGGCAGCAGTCGGACCGGGGGGAGCATTTTAAACTTTAACTTTAACGAATGTCTTCCGTTTGTTACTCTGACCGGACCGGATATATTGATTGATTGATTGAAATTCTTTATTGATCATTAAAATACAAGTGGCCCCTCTAGCCAGAGATGCCCCAGATACAGAAATCATCAAAAGGATAAAAGCACAATAAAGCCCAAAGGCTTATTTGCATTGTGGTCCTTTTTGGGGGGTGGGGTGGGGTATGGAGGGTGCTGATTGACCGGTCGGGACCACAAACCATGTGCAAATATTTTGAAAGCCGGACATTCTGGTGGAAAGCCTGGACGTCCGTCAGCCCGACCCTTGGCATCAACGTGAGACACAGACGGTTTCCATTGAAGTCTGTGGGATGCCTAGGACGTCCAGAGGTGACATCACAGGACTCTGTGTCAGTATAGTGAAGCTGAGGGCTTCTGTCCAAACGTCCATATATGATGAGATGGGAATGAGCCCAGGTTGCTCTTGTAATGTCTGCTTTGTATGTGAGATGTACTTTTCTAACTCGCTTTACTAAAAATCTCTATCAAACGACTGAATTATGATTGTAGATTGTCTACGAGTTCAAAAGGGACCAGAAGCAGACTAATAGAGTTAAATGCAATCTCAGAGTTGATTTTGCACTGAGCAGAGAGTGAGATTGTGCTGATATGGATGCTTTGTAGTGAAGGTACCTGACACTGATCGTTGGGCAGCTGTAGTACTGATGGCTCAGTTGTTAGCCGCAGTGAGAACAGCTTCATATTTTCATTTTACTGCAGGTTGTCTGCAGGAAAACAGCAAATGTTTTTTTTCCCCCCAAACTTGACAAATAAAATAAGGTGGTATTTCTTGTGTAAATTTAAGATTCCCACGCAAAAACACTTCAAAAACTGAATTTTTACTAAAAATACATTTTGGATAATTTTTGCAGTAGATATTAATAGATATGCTGGCATTCATCCAGGGATTAAAACATATGAAGAGCAGAGATTAGTGCTGTCACTTTTGTGTTTCAGTGCAGGGTCACATTGTTTCACATTCTAAAAATGTAATCTGATCAGCCCTAACATTTGGACAAACTGAGTTCACTCAGTTATTGCAAAATCTAATTTATTGATCTCTTTTTATGTCCCATGGTTTTCTACTGGAAAAAAGGACTCCTTAGAAACAGAAATCTGGAATCAATAATAGTATTTGTACTACTTTATTCATCCAAATAATGAAAAGTTTTTAACGTAAAGCTTTATTGCGGAGCGTCCCAGTATAGGCTAATATTTGCACAATGCACAACATGCGTACAAACTGCGTGAGTGCGGGATTCATAAAAAGGGCCACGGACGCATACACAGAGTGGATGTACGGAGGTGTACAGGTGTAATGACTCGCAAACAAGATCAGTGAACACTGCTCTTGGATGCTTTTTTATCCTGCTGAGTTACTGTGTGGGTTCTGCCAATATTTGCACTTTGACTTGCAGTAAATTCCAGAATTGTGCTTTTTTCCCCCCAAATTACGTTTGGCCGGTTAGTTTTAGCTAAATTTGCCAAACGGTGTCTCTGAGCAGGAAAATAATCTCATTTCAGTTGTGATTCAGACTTCAGGGCCAATGCTGACTGAATCCCGCCACTCTGGCCTCCTTCCAGCTGAGCTGCGCAGCCGGTGCGTCGTGGGGTGTGCCCAGTGCGCAGTCAGTCACTGGCTGCAGACAGGCAGCCGGCACCCGATTGGCCAGATGGATCACATGAACCAATGACCTCCAATCCTTCCTTCTCTTGGTGATGCTACAGCCAATCGAGCGCTTCCCCATGGGGCCTCATGGTCAGGGTTAGCTTTTGATACCGGGCCATAGCGATTAACAGGCCACTGCATGCTCCAGTCCACGGGCTTCTCCTGAGATGATGCTGTTTACTGTACAGCCTCTTATGGTCTTTTTACTGTTTAATTGTTACAGTTTTAATTTAAAATTAAGTTGTAGTTGAAGTTGAAAGGCTCGTCTGTGTTTTTTAACAGACAGTAGTGTGTTCTGCTTGTTAAAATAGCAAGATGAGGGAAACTATTTTGTCATTCCTTCATCAAGATATTTACAGTTTTTTTCACGTTAATTTCATTTTTGAAAGTTATTGTGATTTATCTATTATTATTTTCTTATCTAGTTTTTTGTACAAAAACAGAGGGTATTAAAAAGTACTGATGAAGAAAAACACATTTATATATTGTAATATAATATATAATGGATAGTTTAAAAAATGTGTCAGGATTGGTTGACAAAACATTCCACATCAGTGGTGGCAATTTTTCATTTTGCAAACTAATAAGTAGCATTAACATGTTTGTGTTGTGCCAATAGGTTTACTAGACAACAAAAACAGTGCACTGCAGTCTTCAGATTGTATATACTGCATTAAAGTTCATTAGAACGTTTAGACAAGACATCGTTGTACAAATTCAAAGCCTTTTATAATAAATGTTTTATTGCACTGTAATAAAGCATTTATTATTTAAAAAAAAAAAAAAAAACAATTTAACACGTGTCTACATTCTCAGTAGTGATGTATGACATGCAGTCTTCCTGCATATTTAACTCTGTTATAAAGAGTCCAAGAATCTGTCAGTGGCCCAAGCGTTTATCCCTAACTTCTTTGAAAGCAGGTATCGTTTGTTTCCTGTGTTCTGGTGAGAAAGGGAAGGATATTCGGGAAAAAGAGGGCCAAGTGCTCAAGGACCTTACTGAACACATCTATCAGTGTGAGGTAAACAACCTTGAACACATACTCCGACCTTACTGAACACATCTATCAGTGTGAGATAAACAACCTTGAACACATGCTCCGAGACCTTACTGAACACATCTATCAGTGTGAGATAGACAACCTTGAACACATACTCAGACCTTACTGAACACATCTATCAGTGTGAGATAGACAACCTTGAACACATACTCAGACCTTACTGAACACATCTATCAGTGTGAGATAGACAGTCTTGAACACATACTCAGACCTTACTGAACACATCTATCAGTGTGAGATAGACTATCTTGAACACATACTCAGACCTTACTGAACACATCTATCATTGTGAGATAGACAATCTTGAACAAGTGCTCCTAGACCTTACTGAACACATCTATCATTGTGAGATAGACAATCTTGAACAAGTGCTCCTAGACCTTACTGAACACATCTATCAGTGTGAGATAGACTATCTTGAAATCTTATCTTTGAGGTGTTGCTCTGGTCTTCTCTGTTCTATCAGGATTTGGTTAACTGAGAATGGGGGCGGGGTGGGGTGGCAGCTGGTTCAGTCGTTCTAAAGGGATAGTTCACTTTCTGGAGTTTTAAAATATTGTTTCAGGTTTAGTGTATGTTTTTGGTTTGCGCAGACAGTTATTTGAGGATATGTTTCTTGCAGTACTTTCTAACAATCTGTTGGCTCTATAATTGATGGGTTTAGGCAAATTTAAGACAAGAAAATACACCTTAAATAGCTGCAAAGCAGTGACATTAAGTTGTAAATGTGCATATTACCTGATTTTCTTTAAAAAAATTAGATTTAATTTCATCTTCAGTTGGAACTGTTTCCTGTGGCACATGCAACCTGGCACTACTGCACTGCGTGGAAGAAGTGGTGCAGCTTCCAATGGAAAACATGCACTGAAAACTGAAATTATATATTTTTAAAACCGCAGAATGGGTACTGTCCCTATAAGAGTGATTTTCATTTCTAGGCACAGCGACTGTTGAACAGCTGATTCAGAGTGGAGTAGAGCCATTTAGCGCAGACGCTGGAAGAGACAGTTAAACTGCCGTTTCTCTGTGGCACGCTTGGGTGAGGACCAGGGTTTGAAGTTATGAGGTGGAGACGCCAAAAAAAGTCTCTCATATCACTGGGTCACAATGAGGCCCTTTTTATAATGGCTGCTGATCCTGGGATCGCATTCGGTGGTGAGAGTGTGGTGGGCCTCTTGCTGGAGAGATCCAGGTTGCCCTGGCCAGGGAAGTGTGTTTTTATCGGGGGTTTGGGGAGTGGAACAGGCAGTGTGTTTCTGCCAGTCTGCGCAGGCGAGCTGCGCACGGGCGCACTCTGCTCCTGAAGGCCTCGCCCCCGTGTCTCTGCCAGTCTGCGCAGGCGAGCTGCGCACGGGCGCGCACTGCTCCTGAGGGCCTCGCTCCCGTGCCTCTGCCAGTCTGCGCAGGCGAGCTGCGCACGGGCGCACTCTGCTCCCGAGGGCCTCGCTCCCGTGTCTCTGCCAGTCTGCGCAGGCGAGCTGCGCACAGGCCCACTCTGCTCCTGAGGGCCTCGCTCCCGTGTGAGAGAAGGTTGGGGAGCACGCCAGACTCCCCCAGCCAGAGGAGAGCATTAAGAACTTCATTTCACACTTAGTGCCGATGAGTCGCTAAAAAAAACTGAGTCACATAAACAGACTCATGGTTCTTTAACAGACTGAATCGTGACCCATTTGGATACACAGAGAAAGCAAAGAATGGCTGAATGAACAGGTGTGATGAGTGTGAGAACTGTGTCTAAAATGTAGTGTTCTTCATTTTTACACTCGAATATGTGCGCTCCAATACTTTACTCAAGTTGCGGCCCTTGGATTTGTGCGCTGAGTGATTTGCCCTTGGTGAGAGCAGAATGCCGCTTGCAGGTTGAGATGAAATAACACACCTGGATCAAACACACACTTAAACACTTAAAAACATGTTTCATTGGATAACCATAAAATCTTTTGCTTCAGTTTGTTACGCCTGTTTTTTTTTTTTTTGTTGTTCTCAATTGAAAATTCTTCGGTTCATTTGAATGAGTGAATTCTTTTAAAATCAGTAATCTGCAGGGATTTCACTGAAGTGTCTGAAGAGTCTAAAGTGTCTGGACTATAGAAGGTAGTATTTAACGGTGGACCCTGGCATAGAAACTCAGTGAAATATGGTGTTGTGTCAGCTGCTGCGGTGGGCCTTTCAGTGGAAAGCCTCCTTAGACGTAGTGAAGAGCACAGTTCTTAAAATCCGTCCTTTACAGCTTCATAAACATTGTTCTGAAGCGATTCAAGTAAAGCCTTCTTCTAGGAAACCAACTGCAGCACTGCACTGCAAGGAAGGAAACCCGACAAACTCAGGGTCCCTAACCATCACGCTGCAGTGCTCCCATTACTGAGGGTCACAGTGTCTGCTGGCTGTCCGTGCATTTCATTTCAGCCCGTGATTGGCTAAAGAGTCCACACACCTTGTTCTGAAGCTCTTAATTGGCTGCTGATTGGAAAGGAAAGCACAAATTCCTTCAGACACTGCGGCCCTCCAGGACTGGAGTTAAACCTGTAGGCACTGTGGCCCTCTAGGACTGGAGTTAAACCTGTAGGCACTGTGGCCCTCTGGGACTGGAGTTGAACCTGCAGACACTGTAGCCCTCCAGGACTGGAGTTTAACCTGCAGACACTGTGGCCCTCCAGGACTGGAGTTAAACCTGCAGACACTGCAGCCCTCCAGGACTGGAGTTAAACCTGCAGATGCTGTGGCCCTCCAGGACTGGAGTTAAACCTGTAGACACTGCGGCCCTCCAGGACTGGAGTTAAACCTGCAGATGCTGTGGCCCTCCAGGACAGGGGATTGACACCCCTCACCTAGAGTTAAGACCAGGGAGCAGGAGCAGCACAGTCAGGGGCCAGTCAGCAGTTGATTGGCCAGTGGGCAGATTCTTCAATGGCATAATCTTTTTCACTTCTGTCAGCCAGATATTGAGCTGAAGTGGTACTGCATTAAACACAGAGCTGTGACAAAGCTTTCTTGGCAGCTAGTGATGATCTTTGCTTTGATATCAACTGTCACCCTTTGAGGTAACGTTACTCCTAATCTGTTTGGGGCTTCAGTACAGTGCCTTGTCTCTCTGCCTGCAATTTATTTTGTGTGTAACCCTGTATTTCAGGGAGGTGATTTTTACAAATTGTTCAGAACATCTTTCTGAAGGGAAGACAGTTTATAACTGTTTTGCAAGAACACAAGCTTTCCTGTCAGTTGGTACAAATCCAGTTGTTTAGAAAATTCATATTCTGGAATCTAGTCCATGTGTACAGTGATGCAGAACTTCCTTGCAGAACTCCTCTCTGTTATTTTCTGTGCTCTGAAAACATGTCTGATCACACTGCTCATTTTAGTTTGCTTGCATTCGTTTCCCTGCAGTTCGGTGACACATTCTATGAGCCCCACATATGACCTGTGCCCTATGACTGCACTATGACTGCTTTATGATGCTTTATGCAGTCTGTACGGCCCTTTTAGTGATTATATAGCCCTTTTACTGTAACATAAGTCACTGCTGTGTAGAATGAGACCAGTGAGTGTAATGTAATATAGCCCCGCTTTCTTTTTAATGGCATGTGGTCTGTGATGTAATGTATTTTACACACATTACACATGCATTACCAGTGCATCACAAGGCAATATTAATGCATTCATAAGGCACTATTAAGGCACTGATAAGGTGCTATTATGACAGCCATAATGTGCTATTAGCAGTCATAAGATGCTATTAATGCAGTCATAAGGTGCTATTATGACAGTCATAAGATGCTATTAGCAGTCATAAGGTGCTATTAGCAGTCATAAGGTGCTATTAATGCAGTCATAAGGTGCTATTATGACAGTCATAACGTGCTATTAGCAGTCATAAGGTGCTATTAATGCAGTCATATGGTGCTATTATGACAGTCACAAGGTGCTGTTAATTCAGCCGTAAGGTGCTATTATGTCAGTCATAAGGTGCTGTTAGCAGTCATAAGGTGCTATTAGCAGTCATAAGGTGCTATTATGACAGTCATAAGGTTCTATTAATGCAGTCACGAGGCATTATAAGTGCATGCCACTTCCTTGACAGCAGTGAATTCTGGTTCCCCTTGATGGCCCAGATCTTTCCCTCATTCCCTGTATTTCTCCATTATATGGTGCTTCCATTGGTTTGTTAATATATGCTGTTAATATACGGTTTGTTCACATACGGTGTTTCCCATTGGTTTGTTCATGCACGGTGCTTCCCATTGGTTTGTTCATATACGGTGCTTCCCATTGGTTTGTTCATATACGGTGCTTCCCATTGGTTTGTTCATATATGGTGCTTCCCATTGGTTTGTTCATATATGGTGTTTCCCATTGGTTTGTTCATATACGGTGCTTCCCATTGGTTCGTTCATATATGGTGTTTCCCATTGGTTTGTTCATATACAGTGTTTCCCATTGGTTTGTTCATATACAGTGTTTCCCTTTGGTTTGTTCATATTTGAGATTTTTTTTGTGTGACAGACACTTAATATTCAGTTTGATGCAAGATATTTTAAAGTTCAGCTCACAAAGCTATTATCACCCAGCCTGAAGGCAGCAATGCTAGTTTTATTTGTTTTTCATTGTATAAATAAACATCATCAGCTGTTCAGACACATGCCTCTCAGCATTGCTGCACTTCCTGGTTGAGCTGTGACCTTGGCTTTAGTTTCCCTCTCCCTGGCGGGCTTGCCTGCTCGCACCAGGCACGTTTTCAACACGAGAGAAAACACAAACTGACAGCGAAATATGCTAATGCTAGTTTCACCTCATCCTATCAGTACACAGAGATATATATACACACTTTTTCTGTGCCTATCTGTACTGAAGTCCATGCATCTATACTGCAGCCCGAGGGAAACTCTGTCTGGAATTTGATGCATTTTGCATCAATATTTATGAGCAGTAGCCAGAGCTGCCTCTCTAACTGCATGTGGGGGAAAACTCCCAGATCCTCTGCTAGGCTGCTCCACTGGGAACAGGCTCCCAGGAACAACTGCTGCATTTAGAGAGAACTCGGTCTTTTACTCGGGCCTTCACTCTCAGAGCTTCCCACACTTTGTGGGCTCAGTTTTATTTGCATTAATCTGTCTTCTGTTAAAGCGGAGAAGGACGCCAGGCACCTGTGAGGCGGTGTGCAAATGTCACGTCGGGCACAACGAGTGCTCCCACCATAATCCCACATTTAATAACTCTAATAACTAAGCGCCAGAGTCTCTGTAGGGTCTGCTCCTGCATCAGTGGGAGTTCATAGGCTCTGTGTTTTCTTAGATGTGAAAAGATGTTAAATGGGTTTTGACAAAATGGGATGAGACTGGTCTGTTTAAGGACAGCTGTGGAGGTTTTTTTTAAAAAAAATGATTCTTTATTTTGACGCAGAAACAGAATTTGTTTGTCTCCAGCCACTCAGCAGAGCGAGCGGGGCGTTTCATGCTCTGTCGGCACTGCAGGCCGCGATAGAGACCATCACCGCTGTGAATAAAGGACAGCCCTCACACAAGTAACTACACATTTCACAAGCTGGTACTACATGCAAACTGCCAGATAGGACAGTCCTCACACATAACTACACATTTCACAAGCTGGTACTACATGCAAACTGCCAGAAAGGACAGCCCTCACACATAACTACACATTTCACAAGCTGGTACTACATGCAAACTGCCAGAAAGGACAGCCCTCACACAAATAACTACACATTTCACAAGCTGGTACTACATGCAAACTGCCAGACAGGACAGCCCTCACACAAATAACTACACATTTCACAAGCTGGTACTACATGCAAACTGCCAGAAAGGACAGCCCTCACACAAATAACTACACATTTCACAAGCTGGTACTACATGCAAACTGCCAGAAAGGACAGCCCTCACACAAATAACTACACATTTCACAAGCTGGTACTACATGCAAACTGCCAGAAAGGACAGCCCTCACACAAATAACTACACATTTCACAAGCTGGTACTACATGCAAACTGCCAGATAGGACAGCCCTCACACAAATAACTACACATTTCACAAGCTGGTACTACATGCAAACTGCCAGAAAGGAGAGCCCTCATACAAATAACTACACATTTCACAAGCTGGTACTACATGCAAACTGCCAGAAAGGACAGCCCTCACACAAATAACTACACATTTCACAAGCTGGTACTACATGCAAACTGCCAGAAAGGACAGCCCTCACACAAATAACTACACATTTCACAAGCTGGTACTACATGCAAACTGCCAGAAAGGACAGCCCTCACACAAATAACTACACATTTCACAAGCTGGTACTACATGCAAACTGCCAGAATGGACAGCCCTCACACAAATAACTACACATTTCACAAGCTGGTACTACATGCAAACTGCCAGAATGGACAGCCCTCACACAAATAACTACACATTTCACAAGCTGGTACTACATGCAAACTGCCAGAAAGGACAGCCCTCATACAAGTAACTACACATTTCACAAGCTGGTACTACATGCAAACTGCCAGAATGGACAGCCCTCATTCAAATAACTAGTGTTGTCATTTTTGATAAATATTATTGGTCACATTCAGATATATGATTCAATATATGATTACAGCTCTTAGTGCAAATTACAATATGTTGTACATTTAAAATAGTTTGTTTTGAAAATGAGTCCATGTGATGTCTTGATATCATTTGTATGTATTCAAATGATGAAAATAGAATCAGAAAAATCAGTACTTGTCAGTAATTTCTGCTTGGGGCATTATTAAGTAAATACATTGTCAGACTAAGACTGACGCAGCTAGTATAGCCAATGGGGTTTTTTTTCATATTAAAAAGCTTAATTTTGTTGAACCTACTTAAATATTCATGTTCATATTCATTGCGATATGAAGCTGCTCATTGCTTCAGTATTTTTGTATAAATTACCCTTTTTCCATGAAATCAAGAAAAAAGTAGTAATTTAGAGGGTTTCACCTTTTCATTTTTAATTGGTCTACTTTGTACATCCATGACACACGGCAACAGATCTTGAGTTTCTTATTGTACACATCCAGCTAGTGAATTCAGTGAGGAACAGGCAATTATGGGCTCATAGTATTTTCTTAATATTACCCCAAGTAGAAATTACTCAGAAACCTCAGTGTAAATTGTTGGCTTTTTGAGCAGAAGCAGTGAACTGTTTTTAGAGTGCACTGTGTACATATTAAAATCTTCCTGGCAGGATAGGGTCCTGTTCGTAAGTTTAAAGGGTACGTGGAGCCCCATTTAGCCCCAGCACAAATTAAGCGTTGGTACACTGGTTACCTGTCGTGGAAATTACACTAAACTATATTCCTTTATAAAATATTTCCACAAGGCAGAGTGTGATGGAGCAAAGTTTTCTCTTTATTGAGATCTCAACGTAAGAAATCCAGCTGCCCTCAGATAGGACAGTGGGATTTCTTCCAAAAATCGTTTGTTCAAAGCACATTTTTATACATTTAGAGACAAAGCTTAGTTATATAGAACAGGTTTTTATTGGTTCACTTTTCTGGATACAGGCTATTGTACCACATGCTTAAATCTCACACACCTAAATACGCTTTGAGGGGTAACAGCCTCCAGGTCTGGCTGTCGAGATGACCAGCCGTCGAACGTCTCCCAAGGCCTCCTGGTACCTTCTTATGGTATTTTAGGATTTAGCAAAAACAACAATCCTGTTATCTCCTCAGAAAAAGGACTAAAACTCAGCAATCATTAATGGTTATAAAAATAAAAACACTTGAAGAGTATAGTATATAGTACTCTGGTTAATATAGTACAGTATATTGATTAATATAATAGAATGGTTAATATAGTACACTGATTAATATAGTACACAGGTTAATATAGTACACTGGTTAATGTAGTACACTGGTTAATAGAGTACAGTGGTTAACAGAATACACTGATTAATATAGTACACTTGTTAAAATAGTATGTTCTTTAGTATAGTAAACTGGTTAACGGAGTACAGTAGTAATAATGTAGACTCATAGTCAAGGCTGAGCATTTGGTAAATAAATAGTACACTTGTTAATGTAATACACTACTATGCTGACTAATTTGCTACACTGGTGGACAGCGCTGAATATGTGGCTGAAAGACTGGCATAGTATGCTGGGTAATGTAGTATGCCTATTAATATTGTGTGTAGTGTGCTAATGTTGTTTTCGTGTAATGTTGTATGGTGGGTAATATAATACACTGGGAAAGATAGTATGCTGGGTAATGTAGTGTGCTGATTAATATAGTATGTAGTGTGCTAATGTTATATTCTGGGTAATGTTGTATGCTGGGTAATATAATACACTGGGAAATATAGTATGCTGGGTAATGTAGTATACTTATTAATATTGCATGTAGTGTGCTAATATTATATTCTGGGTCATGTTGTATGCTGGGTAAAATAATACACTGGGAAAGATAATATGCTGGGTAATGTAGTATGCTGATTAATATTGTATGTAGTGTGCTAATATTGTATTCGGGTAATGCTGTATGCTGGGTAATATATACACTGGGAAAGATAGTATGCTGGGTAATGTAGTATGCTTATTAATATTGCATGTAGTGTGCTAATATTATATTCTGGGTAATGTTGTATGCTGGGTAATATATACACTGGGAAAGATAGTATGCTGGGTAATGTAGTATGCTGATTAATATTGTATGTAGTGTGCTAATATTGTATTCGGGTAATGTTGTATGCTGGGTAATATAATACACTGGGAAAGATAGTATGCTGGGTAATGTAGTGTGCTGATTAATATTGTATGCAGTGTGCTAATATTGTATTCGGGTAATGTTGTATGCTGGGTAATATAATACACTGGGAAAGATAGTATGCTGGGTAATGTAGTGTGCTGATTAATATTGTATGCAGTGTGCTAATATTGTATTCGGGTAATGTTGTATGCTGGGTAATATAATACACTGGGAAAGATAGTATGCTGGGTAATGTAGTGTGCTGATTAATATTGTATGCAGTGTGCTAATATTGTATTCGGGTAATGTTGTATGCTGGGTAATATAATACACTGGGAAAGATAGTATGCTGGGTAATGTAGTATGCTGCAGGTTGGGGCTGAACTCATGGCTTTGACTTGCCAAGTGATGTAAATGCATTGAGTTCCTGCACAGTGTGTACGAAGCCAGCGCTCGCCCCAGTGGGGGTGCAGTGAAAGCGTGCTAACAGCCATGTGAACGCCATCAAAAGGCCATCACTGTCAGAGGCTGCAGCCGCGGGCGCGACCGGGGAGATGCGCCCGGATGAAGCCATCAGATCCGCCTGTTCTGGAGCCATCAGATCCGCCTGTTTGCATGGGGAATTAGAGAAGGACAATGGGAAGGGCGTTAGCATCCTGCCTGAAAGAGGAGGAGGAGAGCGAGATAAATCCAGCGATGGAAGAGAGGAGACCGGAGGGAATGGCGGGGGGGGGGGGGCGAGCCCAGCTCCCGGCGAGCAGCGGCCGGCGGTGGAGCTAACATTCGGGGAGAAAGCCATAACCCCCGCCGCTTCACGCCTGTCAGGCATGGCTAATCGCCGAGACACGATCGCAGAGCGCTTACGCAGCGAGAGACATCTCTGGGCAATGACACCAGAGGCTAATCCAGATCTCATCCCCTCGCGCACAAATGCATTGGTTCTGCATCGGGTCCTGGTATTATAAAGGGTATGAGATGGCTGTGGGTTTTGGAGAACTGTAGAGATGATCAGGGGTCGATGGAGCCTTGGGATGGGATTATTAGACTATCATTTTGGCTTGTTAACAGATTTTAAACCAGTTGGCTCCTCAGTGAATTCAGTCATAGTTCATGGAGAGAAAAGATCCTGGATATGGAGGAATGTGGATCGGATAGCGAGTGTGTAAAAGCACAAAGTCAGGCGCTTCTGACTTGCATCCAGCTGGTGGGTCAGCACCGGTTCTGCATAGCCGCCCGTGTACCTGTGGGGCCCTAGCCGAGATCATGGAAATGGGCCCCAAAATGAGAAATAATAAAAACGATGAATAAAAACCCCACACGGGGCCCCTTAGCCACGCAGGGCCCTGGATGGCCCCGTGTATGGCCTAATGGATGGGCCGGCTCTGGTGTGGCCCCACCCTACACTCCGAGCCGTATTCTAACCAGTAAAGGTTCTGTTGTCCTCCCGCTGAAGCTAAACATTCCACCGAGCTGTGTCTTCTGAAAGTGGGCGTGGCCAGTGACAACACTAACGGTCTGCACTGCAGTTGGCATCGGTAACTCCCGTTACCCACCAGATCCTCCCTTAGCTAGGAGACAGTGAGGGTGTAGGGAACACCAGATCTGTGTGTGTGGCCAGCCGCAGCCCGTAGACCCTGCGGTGATGTTCCTAACGGGCTGCTAGCTGGCCAGTGATATACATGCGCCGATGTGAGGCTGCAGTGTTCATGTTCAGTAAATGTGCTCCTTAATGATATTTCTATTTCTGATATGCTTTAAGCGTCCGTTCGGTGTGCGCAGAGAAAGACCGGAATGAAACGTTGGGCGTGTGTGTGTCTTGCGTCCGCAGGCCGTATGAGACGGTGGTGCCCCTGGAAGACCCCATCATCACCGAGGTGACCTGCACCCTGCAGGAGTGGGCCGTCCTGTGGAAGCAGCTCTACGTGGTGAGTGCTGCCTCCAAGAACCCTTTCATACAAACAAAATCAGAGCAACAGAAGAGAGGCGCAAAGCCAATGTGCGCCTGTGAGTACAAACAGAAATGGCAGGGTGGTTATACAGTTAACAGGAAATGCCATGGGTAGTTACACAGTTAACAGGAAATGCCGTGGGTAGTTAGACAGTTAACAGGAAATGCCATGGGTAGTTACACAGTTAACTGGAAATGGCGGGGTAGTTACACAGTTAACAGGAAATGCTGTGGGTAGTTACACAGTTAACTGGAAATGACGTGGGTAGTTATGCAGTTAACTGGAAAGAGAAAAACAGTAACCTAGGACAGGACGGGTGGATCTGTAGCTTTGGATAAGTCTGGTTTCTGCCTGACTGTGCTGTAGTTATGTCTGATACAAGGAGGTACTGTCCAGTACACGGTCCATATTAGCTGCAGTAATATGGGCTTTCTTTAATACTGACCATTTCAGAACTATTGCAGAGGAAGTAAGCAGTAGTTGTATGCATTTTACATACATGGTGTGTAATTGATCATCACTTTGCCCTTTGCAGTAATTTCTTCAGTTATTAGTCATCTCTGAATGCGCTGTTAGAATAGGTTTTCTGTGCTTTTTCAGACTTGGCCCAGAGGACCCATTGTTCATGCTAGTTTTGTCACAGCTGTTTTCGTCAATTTGCTGACATTTGTTTTATTTCTGTTTTATGTATGTACACAGGGCTCTGTTGCAAATGAGGCTTCTGTCTCAAGTGACTACACTGTTCAAATAAAGGATGAATAAATATCTTGAGCTGATATATTAAGGCTGTTGAAAATGTGTATTTAAGTTTTTACATAATTTTCTGCTTTTACTTATTCTCACATAATGAAGGATTGGCTCAGTGTTGTTTTCTCTGTCATTGGACCCCAGTGATTTCGCCTCTGTTCTGCAATCAATGCAAAGTTCAATCACTTCATAAAAGAATCATTTGTCGACTCATACAAGACGTTGCGGAAAATAATATCCTTAGTTCTGTAAATGTGTAATATTTATTCATCAGCTTCAAGGCATTCGTTGCTATTTCTGTCATAATGTGACCGTAAGAGGCTAAATCATCCTTCGCTAGTCATTAAGAGTCTAATTAAGACCAATTAACAGCTCGTTATTATTCAGGGCTTGTAATTACGGTAGGCCCAAAAACCACATACACACTGCGGCCCACTGTCAGTTTAGAAAACCCCTGGTTTATTTTGGCGATGGTATACTTTAAAATATGCATGAAATCATTACACATTCAAAATAATTTTCAATAAAATGATTTTTAAATATTTTTGGTAAGGCATGCATTTAGTGGGGGCTCATGCTAGGCCCCATTAAGCTGTGTTTTCATATTATCTGCATATGACTGCAACAGACTTAAGGAAATTGGCATGAAAATACTAAAATCATAAGAGTGAGATTGTTTTGATAGAAACTCTCAGTGCTTTGTGGGAACTTTAATTAAGCACAGCACTCGCAGTGAAAAGGTTATGGAGTTTGACAGCATGCTTTGTGTCAGCCTGTGTGGCAGATTATGAGACATTAGCTGTGGCAACGTTTCTTGCTTAAAAAGGACAGGAGATCCCCAGGCGTGCTCAGAAGAGATCTAAAGAACTAACCGTCTATCAACTAACGGGAATTACATCTCTGATTTATGCCATTCTGTCTGTTTCCTGCGCATCTCCCCGGCCTTTAGAATAATTATCCATAAAAACTGATGGAGCGTTCATTGCAAGAACATGTCCACACGCACACGGACATGTTTAATGCTTTCCACATTTCAGACACACCGCTGCAAAGCAGGAGGCTGCATCCTTCGGCTGGATGAGTTCATCCATGTCACGACGTATAATTTCCTGTTGTGTCGCCCGTATCGTGACATACAGTTAGGCTCGCCGTCCCCTTCCTCCGCCAGCTTCGTTTCGCTGTGTTGTCGTCGGGAGGAAGCCGATTTACGGCGCTTTCAGGAAACAGCGCTGATCTTCGTCGGGTCTGTTTACCCTCATCAAACTTTATTATCTCAGAGAGCATCCGACGCAGCAGAGCGGGTCATCGACAGACTCGACCTGACTGGCTGTAGAGCTGCCTGTGAGTCGTGTTCTGCTATAAAAAATCCCCCCCCCCCCCCCCCCCCCCCCCCCCCCTTCTGAGACGGGGAACTTCACGTATCTGCCCGTTTCTGTGGCTTCCTGTCGATCAGCGGCCCGTTTAGGCTTGGGAAACCAGCTGTGCGCCGCGTCCACTAATTAATGACTCAGATCGAGGGCTGAGAGGCAGCGATCGCAGCCGTCACACGCCCCGGCCCTCCAGGAAATGAGTTTGTGACCCCGGCTTAAACGAGTCTCCTTTCCTCATTGACATCGCGAGTTCGGTATTATATTGCCAGGGTGCAGTAGCGCCCTCGTCATTAGAGACGGTTCCTGTGTTAACCGTGATTTTGAGGGGCATGTTTCCTTAACTACGTGGATCAAGTGGACTGACATTCAAGTTCAACGTCTGCTAAACCATACTGGCTCTGGCTGGTACAAGCAAAATATATGCCCTGGTACAAACTACTACCTTCCATGGGAGATTAAATAATACTAACGTACAACTAGTATTGAGATGTAGTGTAAGTAGCCTATTAAGAGTTCTCTTGAACTTCCACATTTTTGGCACTGTCAGCCTTTATTTTTCTGGAATAAATTGTTAACATGATGAAGATACTTTTTTCTTTTTCCTTTACAACATGTTTAAACACCTGGAATTACTTTTTAAAACAGAAAATATAACACAGATGCATAGGACCTTACAGTCATAAAGGCTGATATCTAAGAAGTACACTGTCTGCGTATGAAGACCTAAGCTCTGGAAACAGGAAGTGAGATGTTTGAAATGATGCATCCTTTTAGTTTTGTGTCTCTCCCCTTCCTGTTTCCACTGAGAGGGCAGTGCAGATTGGAGCCCTGCTGGACTGACCCGGGCCTGGGTGGAACTGGCCTCTCCATTACAGGAGAGCCAGGGCTGTGATGAAGTTCATCACAGGGGGTTTGGAATGAAAAATTCAATACTAGGCTCCTCAGCAGGAGGAAAAATGTTCTCAAGCTTTTACTGCATGTGAAAGGTGACCTGCTGTAGTAAAATGTGAAAAGGTAAAATGGTAATGTACAATATGGCAACCAGTGGCAATGTGTACTTTTACCAGTATTCAGAACACATTCTTTTTTCATGTGATTGTGTGTTTTGTTTGCTGTGTCATCAGGAATCTGCTGGAGTATTTTAGAATTGTATCAGCGTCCATGAGTATTCTAGTCAGCGCAAGGTTAATGGGGAATCTAAGTTCAGGAGAATCTCATTTCTTAAATTTAGCACCTAAAGGGGGGCTGAGCATGTCCAATTCCCACCCTAATTTTCCAGTTGTCAGCAACCACAGCGAACCCCACTGCTGATTGGTTCTCCCCCGAAACACATGGTGTCACCAGCTGCTTCTTTTCGCACCCTGAGACTAAGCTGAGGAGTCAGAGGAAGGCCTTTCACATGCTGCTTTGCACATGGTCCACGCGCGCCTGGTCGACCAGCAAGGGTCGCGGTTCAGACGCGACCCGCTAACCGAACGAACCCTCCCGTACTCTGGGCCGTGCGGTCTCCCATTGCGCATGGCCCTGTGGAGCTGCTACCACAGTCAGCAGCAGCACCACCCAGATTCAACGCGTGCACACAGCACGGTGCCTTATCCGAATGCGCCACCCAGCAGCCGTGAAGGAGAATTTGTGGCAGAATCCGGGGTGGGCTTCTCCAGCCAGCTCTCTCACTGGGGGGTGGGGGGTAGGGGGTGAAGGGAAGGGCACTTCATGCTCAGCAGAAGGAAGCTGGCGTAATTCAGCCGAAATTAAACAAGCGTGGCTAACACAAAATGATGTGTGGCATTTACCAAAACTAGCACAGAGCAGCGGAGGAATGCACCCGTCAAAGTAGCAGGAGAAGTGGCTGCAGCTCCAGAATTATTGCCTACAATGGGACACAAAACAAGTCGCTTAAAACGGCTTTTATTACAGTGGCTTGCAATTGTGCCTTTTTTTGTGCCATTTTTGTCCTTTTCTGGAATTCCCACAAAAGAACTCCATCCAGTGCTCTGTTGTAAATGCTGTATATTATAAATTATCACTAAGCTGTTTTTTTCCTGAAGAGATGTTAGTTAATTGATTGTAAATCATGAAAAAAAGGCGAGTGCTGCAGCTCGGGCGCTACGCCTACAGTAAGTGCCTCGAAAGAGGCTCGGCTTCGGAATCCAAATCCAATTCTCTCTCGCGCGTCCTGTCAGGGGAACAGATTTCTGTCGTGATGCATAAAGCAGAATGAAGTCCATTTGGGAGCTGCTGACGTGGGCGTTCTATAGAAGGGGGTTTCTCATTTCTGCACTCTCGGGAGATGCAAAGTACACACATTTATTTTATTTATTTTCAGACAAAAGTAGCTGAAAATCTGTCGGTTTCGGTGCCGAGTCTCCTCCTGCAGGCTGGCTGCAGGGTAACCTTGAGTCGACTCGCCCGCGAGTACTCGTTCCAAAGCAGGAGGCGTCCATGGTATCGTGCTGCTCGGGCCTGCAGTCGGCCGGTAAGCAGCTCGCTGGCTGGATCTGCTGAGAGAGCCTCTCCAGCTGGAACCCTTCTCCTTGGCAAATAGTTGATAAATGTCCAATTAAAAGACGCTCTTCATTAAGCCCACTGTCGGTTACTTGTGGCCGACTGTACGATCGTTGGTGGCGATCCGAATCAGGAGCGAGTTTCAGATGAGTAACGTTTTTTTTAATTTTCTTTTCGGTTTGGCAGAACCACAAGTATTTATTCAGGTGTGCGGCAGCCAAAGAGAGAAGTGAGTCATAATCTTTGCTTATTGGTTATTGGAGGTATTAGGTGTGTGTTGTGGTGATTGGAGAGAGAATGAATGGTGGTATTAGGCGTGTGTTGTGGTGATTGGAGAGAGAATGAATGGCGATATTAGATGTGTTTTGTGATTGGAGAGAGAATGAATGGCGGTATTAGGTATGGGTTGTGGTGATTGGAGAGAGAATGAATGGCGATATTAGATGTGTTTTGTGATTGGAGAGAGAATGAATGGCGGTATTAGGTATGGGTTGTGGTGATTGGAGAGAATGAATGGTGGTATTAGGCGTGTGTTGTGGTGATTGGAGAGAGAATGAATGGCGGTATTAGATGTGTGTTGTGATTGGAGAGAGAATGAATGGCGGTATTAGATGTGTGTTGTGGTGATTGGAGAGAGAATGAATGGCGGTATTAGGCGTGTGTTGTGGTGATTGGAGAGAGAATGAATGGCGGTATTAGATGTGTGTTGTGATTGGAGAGAGAATGAATGGCGGTATTAGATGTGTGTTGTGGTGATTGGAGAGAGAATGGATGGCGGTATACGCGTGTGTTGTGATTGGAGAGAGAATGAATGGCGGTATAAGATGTGTGTTGTAGTGATTGGAGAGAGAATGAATGGCGGTATTAGATGAGTGTTGTGATTGGAGAGAGAATGAATGGCGGTATAAGCGTGTGTTGTGGTGATTGGAGAGAAAATGAATGGCGGTATTAGGCGTGTGTTGTGGTGATTGGAGAGAGAATGGATGGCGGTATTAGGCGTGTGTTGTGGTGATTGGAGAGAGAATGGATGGCGGTATTAGATGTGTGTTGTGGTGATTGGAGAGAGAATGGATGGCGGTATAAGCGTGTGTTGTGGTGATTGGAGAGAGAATGAATGGCGGTATTAGATGTGTGTTGTGATTGGAGAGAGAATGAATGGCGGTATTAGATGTGTGTTGTGGTGATTGGAGAGAGAATGGATGGCGGTATAAGCGTGTGTTGTGATTGGAGAGAGAATGAATGGCGGTATAAGATGTGTGTTGTATGATTGGAGAGAGAATGAATGGCGGTATTAGATGAGTGTTGTGATTGGAGAGAGAATGAATGGCGGTATAAGCGTGTGTTGTGGTGATTGGAGAGAAAATGAATGGCGGTATTAGGCGTGTGTTGTGGTGATTGGAGAGAGAATGGATGGCGGTATTAGGCGTGTGTTGTGGTGATTGGAGAGAGAATGGATGGCGGTATTAGATGTGTGTTGTGGTGATTGGAGAGAGAATGGATGGCGGTATAAGCGTGTGTTGTGGTGATTGGTTTGGCCGACTCTGATGGGAGCTCTTCCTGGGTTCATGGCCCCAGCCCCCTTTTTCTTGCTCAGTTCTGAACGGACTGCTCCTAGGCAGGCTGGCCTGGGGCTGATGTTTGTCGGGCATGTGCTGGAAGCTCCGCCTCTCTGGTCGCTATGGAGTCAGGTTTACACAGAGCTGGGCAGCCGCATTTAAATACGAACAACACCCGCAATCGCGTGACCTTTCAAAACCACTCTTTCAAAACAGCTCATTGAGACGGCTGCTTTTTATCCTATCAGTGTCTCTCTCTCTCTTTCTCTCTCACACACACACACACACTCACACATACACACACGCACTCTATCTGTTTCTTTCTATCATGCTTTCTGTCGTGTGATTTCAGTGTGATTCTTAAGTGAGAAAATACGGGGCAGTGCCTGAGAAATGTTTTTGTTGTTTTTCTTTCTCTGACCATTTTTGGAGATTGCTTTTACTTTATTTGCTCGGAAATTGTAGCATTTATTATATTTTTGTGTTTTTTCCACATTTGTTCATTCTCATGTTGTGGCTCTAGGCTCTTGGTACTTTGTGGTCAATAAAGTCAATTTTTATGTTCTGTTCACACCGTCTATTGATATTTCTGTCCACTTATGTGTGGAATTCTGACTCTGTGATCTCTGTTGTTCGTTGCTGCAAATTGTGCTCGTTCGACTGCAGCCTTTAAATTGGACAAAAACACACTCGGCTCGGATACCACACGCAGGTTGGTGCTGTAATTGCCAGCAGTCACAGGTCAAACGTGGGTCAATCATTTGAACAATTTGGTCCAGCAAGTTCCGACAATTTTGGCGTGTGCCTCCCTTTGTCACGGTCTTTTAAAGGCTCTATTGTAAATGGATCTACTAAATGCCTTCAACCTTTTTTTTTGACTAATTAAGTTTTTGCCAATGTTTTACAAGTAAATTGGCGAACAAAAAATAGCAGTCTTTACTTGCTAATATTCAAAATTTTGAATATTATAAAAATTGAAAAAATCATATTACAGTTGAATCTTGTCTATATTATTCACATTCTATGATGCTGAGTACTATCTGCGTCCTTTCAAGTTGTTCACTGGCTGGAGGGAAGCAGTTGCAGGGCTATCCCATGATGCCTTGCAGGACAGCAAGACGTGGTCCACAGGGAGTGGAGTGGCAAACGACCTTCAGCTCCCGCCCCAGAGTCTCCCTCCCCTGTGCGTGTGGATTCAGAGACCACATGAGCTAGAGAGCTTTCACGCTCCAGCGCGAGCCCAGCCAATCCACTCACCGCCCCCCAGGGAGCCACGGGTGTCTCGTGAGCGCTGAAGGCAGTGGAGAGATGGCGTTAAGTGTGAGGCCTGTGAACGCTTGTGTAGCAGCGCTCGTCTGCTACCGCACGTTACAGGGCAAACTGTGAGGCGTCCTGCGACGCGTCCTTTGTGAAATGTGCTGTATAAATCAAATCTGATTGATTTATTGATTTATGACTTTGGTTTTTGGTTCAGCAGGTTACTCCAGGTGTCCATTATTGTGTGTGGAGTTGCTGGCAAGTGCTGGGCCTTGAAACCTGCGGTAGCAGGAGACTTCACCCCAATTTCACTTGGACATTGGCCATGTTTAGTCTTGAATTTAATGTCTCCATTCTGCCTCAGATTGGGTAAAGAATTGGAAACAAACTGCATTCTGGCTCAGGGTAATTAAAGAATTGGAAACAGACTCCATTCTGGCTCAGAGTGAGCAACGAATTGGAAACAGACTCCATTCTGGCTCAGAGTGAGGAAACGATTGGAGACAGACTCCATTCTGGCTCATAGTGAGGAAAGAATTGGAAACAGACTGCATTCGGGCTCAGAGTGAGGAAACGATTGGAGACAGACTCCATTTTGGCTCAGGGTGACTAACGAATTGGAAACAGACTCCGTTGTGGCTCAGGGTGGGTAAAAAACCTGCTACCTGCTACCTGCTATCCACACCTTATTCACAGGCTTCAAAACAGGTATTGGGTGGAGGTGGGGTGGGCTGGGCTGGGAGGTGTAAAGGTCAGCAAAGGGTCATCAGAAGGGCTTCACAGGGATCTCTCATCGCAGCAGGGCCACAGAGGGAGAGTGGGGTCGATGGGTTCGTGGAGTGCAGCTTTCTGCTTCAGAGCCTGTAGTGTGAACCCTGTGCGAGCTCTTTACACAAGGCTTTTACCCACAATCCTCAGGGAGTCACACTGAGGGAAAAAGAAACTAGCGTGGTAATTTGTATTAATATTCTGTGATATGAATTATTTATGACATCAGACTCTCCGAACACATGTTTTTGGGCTGGAAAATCTGCATTGTAAATGCTTACATTCTGTAACGATGCTCTTGGAGAGCTGAAGCAATTGCCCTGAAAAGTGTTTTGTGGCTTATTGCGTTAGCAGCAGCGAGCATTCTGATGTGGTGGGCTCTCTCTTTTCTGACTCGAGCCCTCCTCGACCCTGATTGGGTAATCCCGTGGGACTTTGAGAGGGAAATGGGTCCGCTGCTGATGGGGAGATGCCTGCATGGGCCTGTATGTCACACTGTTTAATTACACTACATCACACTCGTTTATTTAGCCCTTGCTGCGCTTATCCTGAAATGCTGGAGAAAAACAAAGTGCGTTCAGCTGATTGATATGCTGTGGACTGGAGAGTTCTGGCCGGGGTGTAGGGTACGGCCCGCAACGCAAAGCTGATCTGAGATCAGGTTCCCCGTCCACATCCTAACCACGTCCATTATAAACCGCGCATGAAGCTGATCTGAGATCAGGGCCCATCTCTCAGAAGGAGTCCTGACCTCGTATCACGTTTCCCCAGTTGATACACTGACCTTATTCAGTGTGATTTGAAAGGCCATACAGATCCTAGATAAACACTCCCTGTGCTGATACTGCATGAATGCAAGCTGGGGAATCAGGCTCGGGGTGGAGGATAGTGACTGTAAAAAATCTCTCTCTCTCCCTCTCTCACCCTCTCTCTCACTATCTCTCTCTCTCTCTCACACACTATCTCTCTCTCTCTCTCACTGTCTCTCTCTGTCTCTCTCTCTCTCTCTCTCTCTCTCACTGTCTCTCTCTGTCTCTCTCTTTGTCTCACTACCTCTCTCTCACTATCTCTTTATCTCTCTCACACACACTATCTCTCATTCTGTCTCTCTCACTGTCACTCTCTGTGTCTCTTTCTCTCAAACACACACTATCTCTGTCTGTCTCTCTCTCTCTCACATATCTCTCTCTTTATCTCTCTCACGACCTCTCTCTCTCAAACACACACTATCTCTCTCTTTCTCTGTCCCTCTCTCCATCTCTCTCTGTCTCTCATTCTCTCAAACACACACTATCTCTGTCTCTCTTTCTCACACACTATCTCTCTCTGTCTCTCTTTCTCTCAAACACACACTATCTCTCTCTGTCTCTCTTTCTCTCATTCTTTCTCTCTCTCTCTCTCTTTCTCTCATTCTTTCTCTCCCACTTTTGGTGGAACTGTTCCATTCACTTCCCTGTAGGCTAGCACTAAGGTTTTAAACATGATGTGAGATGTCAGAGGTAGTAAAGTTAGATGAGGGGGGGGGGTGTGGCATGAGCACACTTTGGGAAGACTGCAGACACGCCCTGGGGCTGCATTCTGTATCAGTGGCTCATGCAGGGAGGCCAGAGAGAAGCCATTCCTGTGGTGCAGAGGATAGAGCATCAGGCCTGAGCTGGGTGCTGTGTAGAGAGGTGTTTCTCAGCCTTGGTCCTTGGGCTGCACTGTGTGTGCTGGTTTGTCTTCCAACCATGGTGATGCGCTCTGTATTGTAATGGGCTGCTAGTTGTAATACTTTTATCTTCATCTATTGAAGGACATTTTACCCTCTTAAAGCCCCATTATGCCCAAAATTGCTATGCAAGCCCTAAAAAAAATAATGTCCCATATTCATCCCCATAATTTCTCTTGGTCAGACCACCTTGCTTGCATTTAGTCCTCTATATGCAGTAAGGCAAGTCATTTCAGTTGACAGAGCTTCCATTTTTAATTGATTAAGTTACAAACTGACGGGTGAAATCAGTTGGGTCCCATTTGCTGAGAGAGCAGAAACGTGAGACCCTCTGTGTAAAATGAATGTTTACTGACAGCAACTGGCAACAAGCCAAACCTCCATTGTGTTAAAATAAGTTCAATTATGTTCAATTATGGTATAACTTAAAACGCATGTTCAGCAACTTTAATTGATCAGGACATTGGCTTTGACAAAAACCAGTGTACACAGTGGGTACCCATGATACACTGCTACAGAGTATGTGCTGAGGAAGGGGCGCACACACACACACACACACATACAAACACACACAGACACACACAAACTCACACACACACAAACACAGAGCACACAGAGCCCCCCCCTCCAGGAGGCGCGCCCCCCCCCCATGCTTAACGGGCACCGAATTAGAGACAGTGACGGTGACAGCCAGCGCCCGCTCGCCGCTGTGACAGCTCTTCCGGCTCGCGCTCCGGCGCTGTTGCCACAGCAACCCTCTCCTCTCAGGCGGTGGTGGACAGCCCGCGGCCTCCCTCACACCCACATCCCTACCGCTCTATCTCTCCCTCACACTCCTCCCTACCGCTCTATCTCTCCCTCACACTCCTCCCTACCGCTCTATCTCTCCCTCACACTCCTCCCTACCACTCTATCTCTCCCTCACACTCCTCCCTACTGCTCTATCTCTCCCTCACACTCCTCCCTACCGCTCAGTCTCTCCCTCACACTCCTCCCTACCGCTCTATCTCTCCCACACACTCCTCCCTGCCACTCTATCTCTCCCTCACACTCCTCCCTACTGCTCTATCTCTCCCTCACACTCCTCCCTACCGCTCAGTCTCTCCCTCACACTCACCCTACCTACTCTCTATCTCTCCCACACACTCCTCCCTGCCACTCTATCTCTCCCTCACACTCCTCTTTACAACTCTATCTCTCCCACACACTCCTCCTACTACTGCTCTATCTCTCCCACACACTTCCTGCTCTATCTCTACCTCACACTCCGCCTTACTGCTCTATCTCTCCCTCAGACTCCTCCCTACTGCTCTCTCTCCCTCACACTCCTCCCTGCCACTCTATCTCTCCTTCACACTCCTCTTTACTGCTCTATCTCTCCCTCACACTCCTCTTTACTGCTCTATCTCTCCCACACATTCCTCCCTACTGCTCTATCTCTACCTCACACTCCGCCTTACTGCTCTATCTCTCCCTCAGACTCCTCCCTACTGCTCTATCTCTCCCTCACACTCCTCCCTACCGCTCTATCTCTCCCTCACACTCCTCCCTACCACTCTATCTCTTTCACACACTCCTCCCTGCTGTTCTATCTCTCCCTCACACCCACATCCCTACTGCTCTATCTCTCCACACACTCCTCCCCACCATTCTGTCTCTCCCACACACTCCTCCCTACAACTCTATCTCTCCCTCACACTCCTCCCTACTGCTCTATCTCTCCCACACACTCCTTCCTGCCGCTCTATCTCTCCCACACACTCCTCCCCCCTCTATTCTGTCCTCCTCTCCACACTCCTCTCTACCGCTCTATCTCTCCCTACCACTCTATGCTGCTCTATCTCTCACACACTCCTCCCTGCTGCTCTATCTCTCCCACACACTCCTCCCTGCTGCTCTATCTCTCCCACACACTCCTCCCTGCTGCTCTATCTCTCCCCCACACACTCCTCCCTGCTGCTCTATCTCTCCTCCCACACTCCTCCCTGCTGCTCTATCTCTCCTCCCACACACTCCTCCCTGCTGCTCTATCTCTCCTCCCACACACTCCTCCGTGCTGCTCTATCTCTTCTGCTCTGAAGTGAGCGTCTCCACTTAGCACAGCTAGCTTTTATCTGCAGGACACAGTTTAACGGTACACTCAGGCCACCCTCCTTCTTCTTTGTCTGTTTCAGTTTTATTGTCCCCGAGCGATTGGCCAGTGAAATGAAAATGTGTCATTCGCGCGATCCTCCCGTTTATGTATCATGCAAACAGTCCGCTTTTACTGTGAAACGGGGTCCCTCTGCAGAGAGGATGAATTCTGCTGCTTTTACTGTGAAATGTTAAGGTTGGGTTAAGGTACCACAGTGTGGTGCATTGGCCTCACAGTATCGGGTTGAATCTGGACCGTGTGAGTGCTGGTTGTGGGCGATGCACAGTAGGTGATTGTGTCACACATGATATGGGAGGGTTCAGTCTGTTAGGGGTCTGGGTTTCATCGCTCTCTAGCGGCCCCCGCTGGTCGATCAGGCACCTGTGGACGACATGCCAAAGTCACATACGAAAGGTCTTCCTCCGACTCCCTTCTTTACGAAATTACCTGTAGGTGTGAAAAGAAGCAGCTGGCCACACCATGTGTTTCAGAGGGGAAGTGTGGATGTCTACACTCAGAACCAGCACTGGGGTTCACACAGGAAATTGAGCGCTAATATTTTAAAAAATAATAATAGTAAATATATATTTGAATGAATTAGCTGTTGATATGGCATGGATAGTGTTCGCTGCTGTTCTGTTTTAAGAAGCACTAACTGTGCCCACTGGTTGAGTGCAGTATTGAGCTATGACGCGTGTGTGTGTGTGTGTGTTTGTGTGCGTGTGTGTGTGTGTGTGTGTGTGTGTGTGTGTGTGTCTGCGTGTATGTGTGTCTGTGTCTGTGTGTCTGTGTGCGTGTGTGTTTGTGTGTTTGTGTCTGTGTCTGTCTGTCTGCATGTATGTGTGTCTGTGTGTGTGTGTGTGTTTATGTGTATATGTGTGTCTGTGTACATGTGTTTGTATGTGTGTGTTTCTGTGTGTGTGTGTGTGTATATATGTGTGTGAGTGCCTGTATGCGTATGTGAGTGCCTGTGTGTCTGTGTGTGTTTCTGTGTGTGTGTGTGTGTGTGTGTGTGTGTGTGTGTGTGTGTGTGTGTGTGTGTGTGTGCCCAGGTGTCCATGTCCATTGGGGGCCGTTCTGTCTGAATTGATCTTTCTGAGGGAAATGTTCTGGAAAATACCAATTCAGGAAACAAGCGGAGGAGCAAAAACCAACCGCAATGAAAGAAAGAAGGGGAGAAAGGGAATATTTCCTGCTGTTTTTCCTTCGCCGGGGGTTGAGCGTTTCTCTTGCAGTTCTCTGCGCTGATATTTTAAGGTTGCTAAGCAACTGCCGTTGCTGTAACCAACGGTAACAATGGCACTGGCTGAAGCTGTGCTGAGTGGGTGACCCCGGTGCCAGATCTCTGACATGGCTGCCCTTCCGTTGTCACTTCCTGTGCCCTCTCTCCTCGGCCTGTTGCTTCTCCTCGTGAAGCACCCGGGCGGGCAGCCTCGAAGATGAGTAACCACGGTAACGCTGCTGTTAGCATGGCCGAAATGAAAGCACATATTTATTTATTTATTATTTATTTATTTATTTTATACTTCCTGTGACCGTCCGTCAGTCCGTGATTTAAAACTCGTTGGAAACGTGGATCAGGTGTGCTATAGCAGCTTCGCCCCAGAGGAGCTGCTTTATAACACACTGCCACTCTCCCGCTGAGTACGCTTAGCAGTGATTAATGTGGCTGGCCGATAACCAAGTGACGCAAGCTCGTTCGGCTGGGAGTGGGATTTACGCCCAAATCGTTTCGGGCAGGCAGGACTCTCCCAGCGATCCGCAGAGGGCCCGTGCAGCTCAGGGATCCTGCTGTGAGATGAACTCTTAATTTTAATAACTTTTATGACCTTTCACTTCTAATATTATTTAAGCTTGTAATATCCGTTACCCCCAGACACCCTTGTCGCTGTTTGTCTGGGTCACTCATTATTTTGGATAATATGCATCCCGTGGAGATCAGTTACATAACAGCCTTGTATGGTGATGTCGCCCCCTGGAGGAGATGCATGTAACTGTGGCCTTGCATGCAAGTCACCTTCCAGTTCAGCCTGGGAGCAACAGGTTCCTACTCACTGTTACTCAGCGCATGACTTGGATATAACAACAGACCCTGGGGCTTCCCTGTAAACCAGCAGACGCTGTGGCTCTCTGCAATCCAGCAGACGCTGTGGCTCTCTACAATCCAGCAGACGCTGTGGCTCTCTAAAATCCAGCAGACCCTGTGACTCTCTGCAATCCAGCAGACCCTGTGACTCTCTACAATCCAGCAGACGCTGTGACTCTCTGCAATCCAGCAGACGCTGTGACTCTCTGCAATCCAGCAGACCCTGTGACTCTCTGCAATCCAGCAGACCCTGTGACTCTCTGCAATCCAGCAGACCCTGTGACTCTCTGCAATCCAGCAGACCCTGTGACTCTCTACAATCCAGCAGACCCTGTGACTCTCTGCAATCCAGCAGACCCTGTGACTCTCTGCAATCCAGCAGACCCTGTGACTCTCTACAATCCAGCAGACGCTGTGACTCTCTGCAATCCAGCAGACCCTGTGACTCTCTCCAGCAGATCTCTCTACAATCCAGCAGACCCTGTGACTCTCTACAATCCAGCAGACCTGTGACTGTGACTCTCTGCAATCCAGCAGACCCTGTGACTCTCTGCAATCCAGAATCCAGAGCCCTGTGACTCTCTGCAATCCAGAAGACCCTGTGACTCTCTGCAATCCAGCAGACCCTGTGACTCTCTACAATCCAGCAGACCCTGTGACTCTCTGCAATCCAGCAGACCCTGTGACTCTCTGCAATCCAGCAGACCCTGTGGCTCTCTACAATCCAGCAGACCCTGTGACTCTCTGCAATCCAGCAGACCCTGTGACTCTGCAATCCAGCAGACCCTGTGACTCTCTACAATCCAGCAGACGCTGTGACTCTCTGCAATCCAGCAGACGCTGTGGCTCTCTGCAATCCAGCAGACCAAGAAGCTATCTACAATCCAGCAGACCCTGTGGCTCTCTAAAATCCAGCAGAGCAAGAAGCTATCTACAAAAACCAGCAGACCCTGTGGTCTTACTTAATACTTTGTCCTGAACTGGCATTTTTTTCTGTTTAAATCAAATTAGCCAATTTTAGTACGTAACACCCCCATTCAGCAACTGGCTGTTCTCTACGTACTTGTGTCTAACCCACTCATGACATTAGGGTTAAAAAACATATTTACAGTTACTAAATATATACTATGCACTTCATTTTGTCCTATTTTTCATTTAAAACAAAGAGCATGGGTGAAATTCTGTTTAAACCAGTGTGGTTGCTTAAATCAATTGATCCACAAGCTTTTTCCATCTGCATTGTTTATAACCGTCAACAATGCAGAGAGAGACAGCAGGCTAACCAATAATCTGTCTCCAGCAAAAGAGTCATAGGGTGGCTCATCCTGTTAAGGCTCTGTTCCAGTGTGTGGGTGGGTCCATGGTCTGGTATCTGTTAAGGCTCTGTTCCAGTGTGTGGATGGGCCCCATGGTCTGGTATCTGTTAAGGCTCTGTTCCAGTGTGTGGATGGGCCCCATGGTCTGGTATCTGTTAAGGCTCTGTTCCAGTGTGTGGATGGGCCCCATGGTCTGGTATCTGTTAAGGCTCTGTTCCAGTGTGTGGATGGGCCCCTCTGTCTGGTATCTGTTAAGGCTCTGTTCCAGTGTGTGGATGGGCCCCATGGTCTGGTATCTGTTAAGGCTCTGTTCCAGTGTGTGGATGGGCCCCATGGTCTGGTATCTGTTAAGGCTCTGTTCCAGTGTGTGGATGGGCCCCATGGTCTGGTATCTGTTAAGGCTCTGTTCCAGTGTGTGGATGGGCCCCATGGTCTGGTATCTGTTAAGGCTCTGCTCCAGTGTGTGGATGGGCCCCATGGTCTGGTATCGATAAAGCACTGATCCAGTGTATGTATGGGACTTGACAGCTGTGTTTTATAATGAGAAAACAGCTCAAAGACGTTTAAAAGACTTTCCCATTTTGAAAATAGGATTATGTGGACAGAGATGTGCACACTGTGTATGAAAGGGACACTCTAGCTTTGTTTGTACACTTCTCGCCAACTGATTTCATTAAAAAGCGGCAATTTAATTCAAGTTCAAAACACCCGCCAATCTCTTTGGTATTGTCAAAGCTCTTTAATGTAGCCCAGCATCCTCGTTATAATTAAAAGGGCTTAATGAGAAATGTGCAAGGGTAATGCTGTTGCATTAAAAACAATTAAGCTTAAGAGGAACTGGCAGCTGACAGGCAAACCTTGCTAAAATCGGCAAGAGCGCTAATCGCACAAAAAAACCCTTAAATGATTATGAACATGTTTGGAGCGCTTAAAGTTTAGGGATTTTCCTTGGCCACATCGATGCTGCTTGCAGGCTGTCGCTGACATCTGTAATCCTCAGCTTAATTTCCTGGCTGGTACCTGTGTGTTCAGGGAGGGGGGACAAAAACCCAGCCAAACTAAACCGAACCGGGCTGTGCGGAACGTTATGGTCTCGTACCCGAGTGTGTAGCGGGTACAGACGCTTGTGAGGGTTGTGCAGAACGTTATGGTCTCGTACCCGAGTGTGTAGCGGGTACAGACACTCGTGAGGGTTGTGCAGAACGTTACGGTCTCGTACCCGAGTGTGTAGCGGGTACAGACGCTACGTTACGGTCTCGTACCCGAGTGTGTAGTGGGTACAGACGCTACGTTACGGTCTCGTACCCGAGTGTGTAGCGGGTACAGACGCTACGTTACGGTCTCGTACCCGAGTGTGTAGCGGGTACAGACGCTACGTTACGGTCTCGTACCCGAGTGTGTAGCGGGTACAGACGCTACGTTACGGTCTCGTACCCGAGTGTGTAGCGGGTACAGACACTTGTGAGGGTTGTGCAGAACGTTACGGTCTCGTACCCGAGTGTGTAGCGGGTACAGACACTCGTGAGGGTTGTGCAGAACGTTATGGTCTCGTACCCGAGTGTGTAGCGGGTACAGACACTTGTGAGGATTGTGCAGAACGTTATGGTCTCGTACCCGAGTGTGTAGCGGGTACAGACACTCGTGAGGGTTGTGCAGAACGTTATGGTCTCGTACCCGAGTGTGTAGCGGGTACAGACACTTGTGAGGGTTGTGCAGAACGTTATGGCCTCGTACCCGAGTGTGTAGCGGTACAGACGCTTGTGAGGGTTGTGCAGAACGTTATGGCCTCGTACCCGAGTGTGTAGCGGTACAGACGCTTGTGAGGGCTGTGCAGAACGTTATGGCCTCGTACCCGAGTGTATAGCGGGTACAGACACTCGTGAGGGTTGTGCAGAACGTTATGGTCTCGTACCCGA
Source organism: Anguilla japonica (assembly GCA_025169545.1). Taxonomy (NCBI): domain Eukaryota; kingdom Metazoa; phylum Chordata; class Actinopteri; order Anguilliformes; family Anguillidae; genus Anguilla; species Anguilla japonica. The sequence goes on from CM045895.1 coordinate 1,705,741, forward strand.
GTGTGTAGATTTCTGACCATTTTAAAATGATATCCATTGTATATTTGTGTTAGTGACAAGCCCGAGGCCACACTCGGCTGGAGAAACAGGGCTGATATTTGGGGGGGACGTGCGTCCATCTGGTGTGAGAGCGAGGAGCTCTGTATTTCCTGTCTGCTCTTTTCTGTCTGTGGATTCATGCACTTCTCTCAACATCGTTTCTGGCCCCTTCAACAGCTTATGTAACAGACCTCGGCCCGTTTCTCCTTTTGAAATCCTTCAGAAGCACCTGAATTCACTGCTATTCAGAATGAAATTCTTCTTTCCTGAGTCTCCTCATTTTAGTTAATGTCTTGAAAGATGTTCTTCAGCAACGCTGAAAACGTCCACAGGGACGATTTCATGTCTCGCCATTATTCGAAGCATATAAACCATTTAAAGCGCTCCAGATACATATTTGACCCAGCTGTGCTGCTTCTATGACCCGAAAGTAACCCTGGAAGGACTTGGGGTCTGCATTTGCTCACTTCCCCCGGGCCAATGTGTCTCTTTCCCTGCATTGCAGGCAGCCAGGTCGCATTATAAATGCAGTCCATTTGCCATTTACCATTGATTGTACCAGGCCTGTCTCTGAGTTATCATGATCGGGGAAGCAGGAGGGTAATCAAACTGAAGTACAGACAGTAGACTTGCCCACTGTGTCCAGTGCAGGAATACGAACTTACTGTCTCCTCTTGATCAGATTTTCAGCCCCTCAGTGCCAGTCTTCAGACCAGCTGTAACGCATCGCAGTTTAACCCTGTCAGTATACCTCACATTACATTACAGCCATTTAGCAGACGCTCTTATCCAGAGCGACTTACACAGCTCTTCACACAGCATTTACATGGCATCCATTTATACAGCTGGATATATACTGGAGCAATGCAGGTTAAGTACCTTGCTCAAGGGTACAACAGCGGTGTCCTACCTAGGAATCGAACCTGTGACCTTTTAGGTTACAAGCCCAGTTCCTTACCCCTTATACTACATACTTACCTGCACTTTCGGTCTCATGATCACCTCTCCTTCAGGATGTCTGCCCATTGCCTAATGGCTAAATCCCCCCCCCCCCCCCCCACCCACTGTGTGAAGCTGGGTACCATAAACATTTCCATGGCGGTTGCGCCATTCGTTTGGAAAAATGACCTCATTGCCTTCAGTTTTCAGAGTCGTGGTGCCGGTGGCGTATTAGCCAGCGGTGCTGATGGATGCTGCCGGCGGTGCTGATGGATGCTGCCGGCGGTGCTGATGGATGCTGCCGGCGGTGCTGATGGATGCTGCCGGCGGTGCGATGGCCGCTCGCTCTCCAGCGGAGCGGTCGGGAGCGCCTGCCATTCGGTCGTCACGCGCGACAGCTCAGTCGCTGCTTCTCTGAAACGGCCATTTCCATTAGTCTGATTAAGGGTGCGCCTGATTGGCTGGTTGAGGACTGAGCGCGTGTCAGAGGGAGAGGAGGGTAATGGAGGGGACGGGATGACACATTCGGCCGTGGGTTTGGAGTGGCCGGGGCTCTCCATCTTACCTACGCGGAGGTGAGAAGCCCGCCTGAGGGATGTGTGTCAGACCTGTCTCCCCCTCGATCAAAGCAGCCCCACACCTCGACCACAGCAGACCCACACCTGGACCACACCAGCCCCACACCTGGACCACACCTCGACCACAGCAGCCCCACACCTGGACCACACCTGGACCACAGCAGCCCCACACCTCGACCACAGCAGACCCACACCTGGACCACAGCAGCCCACACCTGGACCACACCTTGACCAAGCAGCCCACACCTGGACCACAGCAGCCCCACACCTGGACCACACCTCGACCACAGCAGGCCCACACCTGGACCACAGCAGACCCACACCTGGACCACACCTCGACCACAGCAGGCCCACACCTGGACCACAGCAGACCCACACCTGGACCACACCTCGACCACAGCAGGCCCACACCTCGACCACACCTCGACCACAGCAGCCCCACACCTCGACCACACCTCGACCACAGCAGCCCCACACCTCGACCACACCTCGACCACAGCAGACCCACACCTGGACCACAGCAGGCCCACAGCAGGCCCACAGCAGCCCCACAGCAGGCCCACAGCAGGCCCACAGCAGGCCCACAGCAGACCCACAGCAGACCCACAGCAGGCCCACAGCAGGCCCACAGCAGGCCCACAGCAGACCCACAGCAGGCCCACAGCAGGCCCACAGCAGGCTGTCCTTAGCCCCCATCCCCTGAGCGTGTGTCTGAGCAGGCTGCCGCGCGGCCTGGCTCTGCTCTCTGGATGAAGGAGAGACAGGCCCTTAAAGCTACTCCAGGAACCTTCTGAGTTTGCGTCTCCGACCGACGGCTGAGCGTTAGCCCCCGCCGTGGACGCTGTGGGCCGCCGCGTCTGTGACCGCCACTTGACCGCACCGAGACCGCCTCTCCGCAGCGCGGGCGGCAGATGGCTGGTGCGGTTTTAGACGTGCGGCGCGCGGGGAGGCGGGGGGGGGGGGGGGCTGTGGGGGGGTAGCAGGTCTGCTGAGGTGTCTCCTGCCGTTTCCCGGCTCCTGTTCGCGTCGGCGAAGAACGCGGTTACAGGAGGAGGGGGCGGGGCTTAGCCGCAGATGGGGGTGGGGACTGGCACGGGTTTGGACCAATGACGCCTTCCCCCGGCTCTCTGTTGCATTGACACTGTCACAGGGTAGGAGGGAGGAGGGAGGGAGGGAGGGAGGGAGGGAGGGAGCGAGCGAGCGAGAGTGTGTGTGGGCTGCTGAATGCTGTGTGATGGCAGTTAGGTAACTACAGCACATAGTCTCAGAAAAAAAAGGAAAAGGGAGTTGAAGAGAGGAGAGAGAGCGTGCGTGAGAGAGAGAGAGAGAAATATATGGAGGAGCAGCATGTAATTTGTGTTGTTTAAAACTGAAACCGAAGAGACTGTTAAAGGAGAGAGAGGTTCCGATGCTGCACGCTGAGTATTGCACTGGTTTTGAAACTATGAATTCCTGGAGGAATTCCTAACTGGGGAAAGTGGTTGGGGGCGGAAAGAGAGAGGGATAGAGAGAGAGAGAGAGAGAGAGAGAGTGGGAGCGAGAGAGAGAGAGTGGGAGAGAGAGAGAGAGAGCGAGAGAGAGAGAGAGAGAGAGAGGAGAGAGAGAGGGAGAGAGACAGAGAGGGGAGAGAGAGAGAGAGAGAGGGAGAGAGTGGGAGAGAGACAGAGAGCGAGAGAGAGAGAGGGAGAGAGCAAGAGAAGGAGCGAAACCCGTGGATTTGGGGAGGACTCGAGAGCTGTTTGACGAGCTGTCTCCTCCGGCGTCAGGGTGCGAGCTCATGTTTACGGTCGATCAGCTGGAGCGTTCCGACGGAAGGAGAGACATCCTGAGGTTCTGAGGCTGTAAGTATCCAAAGCTGGCTTTTTTTGGGGGGGGGGGGGGGGGGTGGGGGGGGGGGTGGCAGTAACGCACCTGGTCATCTTCCTCCACGGGGCCCTGTCCGGAGGTCCAGCGCTGATCAGATGGAGAGGGGGGCTCGTTAGCCGCGATCGACGCCTGTCTGTCAGCGAGCTCCCCCCCCTCCACCCCCACCACGCTGGCAGAGCCTTGACCCTCCAGTGGGACGGTGCGGACAGCTCTCCCGTCACGTTGTCTTTTCGGCCGCTGCGAGGAGCACTTCCTGCTGTTTGCTGTCGCTTCTGCTCGCCGTCGTTAGCGCCGTCAGTAGAGCCCGCTGTAGAACAGCACCGGACCTCTCTGTGTCTGTCTTCCGCAGAGAAGCTCACAGGCGCACCGCGGAAAGTGCTGGTTTGGAGTGATCACGATGGTCAAAGTGACAGATTGCAGCCGAAACAGCGTGAGGTCTCTAGCCTTCCGAAACAGTGTGCGGTCCAGCCCAGGTCCGCTGTTTTGCTCCGCAATATGTCAGACCGGCTAGCGCTAGCCTGAGAGCAGAGCCCGAGCTGCGCTGCGAGGCTGAAGCGCCGTGGGGTTGGACTCAGCACCATTACGCGCTCAGTAGCTCCAGTGTGGCGATGGCGGCGGAGGCGGCAGCAGTGATGTAGCGGAGGAGGTAGACGCAGGAGCTTTAGAGTTGTTTTGTCAGGTTATGAGGATTCTGTCTGATTTTGTCGTTGTGGTTTTATTTGCTCTCTGACCTTCTGTTACCCCGGGGGGAGGAGCCTGGCCCCTTCGACCCCCCGAGCGTTGGGCAGCCGGTCCCGCTGGGCAGGCTGGCGGAAGGTCAGACCAGGGCACGGGAAAACCTGCCAAAACAGACGGTCGGGGTCCCGCACCGCCCTCGCTGATCGTGGCGCCACCGCGTGTACGCGGCCGCCTCGGCTCTCCCGCACGGTCACAGAACGCGGCGAAGGCGCTGTCGTACTGCTCCCCGCTCCGCCTCGCACCAACGTCTGTTTCCCCGGAGACGGCTGGCGAAGCGTGTGACCCGTGGGGGCAGGTTTTTGGAGAACGCGTTCTCTGAGAATGGTGCACTAAGGGCAGTGTTCATGTGGGACGGATGACCCTGGTTCCATAGACCAGAGACTGAGGAGAGTGAGCTGTGGTCACCTGTGGTGCACCTAGCGTTTAGCCTGTTATGGCTATCGCAGGTGGAACTGCACCTAGCATTTAGCCTGCTATGGCTATCGCTGGTTGAACTGCACCTAGCATTTAGCCTGCTATGGCTATCGCTGGTTGAACTGCACCTAGCATTTAGCCTGCTATGGCTATCGCTGGTTGAACTGCACCTAGCATTTAGCCTGCTATGGCGATCACAGGTGGAACTGCACCTAGCATTTAGCCTGCTATGGCTATCGCTGGTAGAACTGCACCTAGCATTCAACTTGCTATGGCTATCGCTAACAGAACTGCACTTAGCATTCCGCTTGCAATGGCTGTCGCTAACAGAGCTGCACCTAGCATTCAACTTGCTATCGCTAACAGAACTGCACTTAGCATTCAGCCTGCTATGGCTAATGCTGGCAGAACTGCACCTAGCATTCAGCTTGATGTGGCTATCACTAACAGAGCTGCACCTAGCATTCAGCCTGCTATGGCTATCGCTAACAGACTACACCTAGCATTTCAGCTTGCAATGGCTATTGCTAACAGAGCTGCACCTAGCATTCAACTTGCTATGGCTATCGCTAACAGAACTGCACTTAGCATTCAGCCTGCTATGGCTAATGCTGGTAGAACTGCACCTAGCATTCAGCTTGCTATGGCTATCGCTAACAGAACTGCACTTAGCATTAAGCTTGCTATGGCTATCACTAACAGAACTGCACCTAACATTCAGCTTGCTATGGCTATCACTAACAGAACTGCACCTAGCATTCAGCCTGCTATGGCTACTGCTGGTAGAACTGCATCTAGCATTCAGCCTGCTATGGCTATCGCTAACAGAACTGTACTTAGCATTCCGCTTACTATGGCTATCGCTAACAGAACTGCACTCAGCATTCAGCCTGCTATGCACCTAGCATTCAGCTTGCTATGGCTATCACTACAGATGCTGGTAGAACTGCACCTAGCATTCAGCTTGCTATGGCTATCACTAACAGAACTGCACCTAGCATTCAGCTTGCTATGGCTATCACTAACTGGTAGAACTGCACCTAGCATTCAGCTTGCTATGGCTATCACTAACAGAACTGCACCTAGCATTCAGCTTGCTATGGCTATCACTAACAGAACTGCACCTAGCATTCAGCCTGCTATGGCTGCACCAAGCATCGGCTAGAACAGAACTGCACCTAGCATTCAGCCTGCTTGGCTTCGCTAACAGGTAGCATTCACTGCTGGTAGCTGGTAGAACTGCACCTAGCATTCAGCAGCTGCTATGGCTACTGCTGGTAGAACTGCACCTAGCATTCAGCTTACTATGGCTATCACTAACAGAACTGCACTTAGCATTCAGCTTGCAATGGCTATCGCTAACAGAACTGCACTTAGCATTCAGCTTGCAATGGCTATCGCTAACAGAACTGCACCTAGCATTCAGCTTGCTATGTCTATCACTAACAGAACTGCATCTAACATTCAGCCTGCTATCGCTATCGCTGATAGAATCAACATTTCACACCTAGTTTTTAGCCCTAAGCCTCCCGTAGTGCTATTGAGCACTCTGTGGCATCACTCTAAAACTGGCTGTTCCTCCACTTAACCGCGCAGGCAGGGCAAGAATAAGCCATCAGGAACTTAAGGCCATAGGCAGTTGTGCTCTGCACATTCAGGCGTACGCTAATGGCGGACATTAGCGGACTCGCGGCTTACACCCGCTGCTCCGGGGCTCGCTTCAGCAGCACCCGGACAGAACTGCAGCGGTGCCGGCCCACTGGGCCCAAAACCCTGCCGAAATCAAAGACTTTACCCCCGGCCCGCCTGGGGACACATCCTCCAGCCCTGCAACGGAAGCCCCCACCCCACAGGGCGAAGTTACGAGGGAAGACAAAGAGCATTAAATTAAAAGATTTAACACTTCACAATATAAGGGCAAATGTACACATTATCTTTGTAGGACCGCCTTGCAATTGAACCTGAAATTAGATAGCTATCAGGGTTTTAGCTTACCATAAACCACTGATAAGTCCAGTTTGTCAGAAATCTGCTGCTGTGAATTTGCAGGGAAAGCATCAGTGTGTTTCTGAAGAACTTAATTAATAAAGTGTCAAGGCCTGTTGGAAATGCTTGAGGAAGTGCTTCATTCAAGTGATTGTGAATTATTAAATTGTTTATGTTGTCATAATTAAACTGGAAATATTCTGGAGATAAAATAAGTTCCATACTAAACAAAATAATACTATGTCATATCATGTGTGTCTGCCTGAGAGCGTCAAGTGTGCATCAAGCACACTCTTTTTCACACCAGCGAACAGTTCCTGAAGAGCAGGTTTTAAGGTGGAACCTCATTGGCAGCCTCTATGTGTAGTTAGCTCGCATCGATTAGCCGGCCCTCCTTAACAGGAACGCAATATGGCTGTGTTGTAAAGTGAGATGTTAGAAGTAAATGACCTGTGAAGAGAAGCAGACTGTGGGTGTGAGGTTTGTGCGCAGTACACTTTGCTGATCTGGATGTGGTGGAGAGAGCTCACTCTATAGCGCCCCAGGATGTGTTTTCACTGAGGACATGTGTGTTCAGTGAGGATGTGTGTGCTGTGAGGATGTGTGTGCACTGAGGATGTGTGTGCAGTGAGGATGTATTCACTGAGGATGTGTGCACTGAGGATGGGTGTGTGAGGATGTGTGTGCAGTGAGGATGTGTGCACTAAGGATGTGTGTGTGAGGATGTGTGTGCAGTGATGATGTCACTGAGGATGTGTGTTCAGTGAGGATGTGTGTGCACTGAGGATGTCACTGAAGATGTGTGTGCAGTGAGGGTGTGTGTGAGGATGTGTTCACTGAGGATGGGTGTGTGAGGATGTGTGTGCACTGAGGATGTGTGTTCAGTGAGGATGTGTGTGCAGTGGGGATGTGTGCTCAGTGAGGATGTGTGTGCAGTGAGGATGTGTGTGTGTGAGGATGTGTGTGCAGTGGGGATGTGTGTGCAGTGAGGATGTGTGTGCAGTGGGGATTTGTGTGCAGTGAGGATGTGTGTGCAGTGAGGATGTGTGTGCTCTGAGGATGTGTGTGCAGTGAGGATGTGTGTGCAGTGGGGATGTGTGTGCAGTGATGATGTGTGTGCGATGAGGATGTGTGTGCACTGAGGATGTGTGTGCAGTGAGGATGTGTGTGCAATGAGGATATGTGTGCGGTGAGGATGTGTGTGCGATGAGGATGTGTGTGCAGTGGGGATGTGTGTGCGGTGAGGATGTGTGTGCACTGAGGATGTGTGTGCTCTGAGGATGTGTGTGCAGTGCGGTGAGGAGAATGTGTGAGGATGCCCTGAGGATGTGTGTGCAGTGAGGATGTGTGTGCACTGAGGATGTGTGTTCAGTGAGGATGTGTGTGCTCTGAGGATGTGTGTGCTCTGAGGATGTGTGTGCAGTGAGGATGTGTGTGCAGTGGGGATGTGTGTGCAGTGGGGATGTGTGCGCAGTGGGGATGTGTGTGCAGTGAGGATGTGTGTGCTCTGAGGATGTGTGTGCAGTGAGGATGTGTGTGCAGTGAGGATGTGTGTGCTCTGAGGATGTGTGTGCAGTGAGGATGTGTGTGCTGTGAGGATGTGTGTGCAGTGAGGATGTGTGTGCTGTGAGGATGTGTGTGCTCTGAGGATGTGTGTGCTGTGAGGATGTGTGTGCTCTGAGGATGTGTGTGCAGTGAGAATGTGTGTGCACTGAGGATGTGTGTTCAGTGAGGATGTGTGTGCTCTGAGGATGTGTGTGCAGTGAGGATGTGTGTGCAGTGGGGATGTGTGTGCAGTGGGGATGTGTGCGCAGTGGGGATGTGTGTGCAGTGAGGATGTGTGTGCTCTGAGGATGTGTGTGCAGGGAGGATGTGTGTGCTCTGAGGATGTGTGTGCAGTGAGGATGTGTGTGCTGTGAGGATGTGTGTGCAGTGAGGATGTGTGTGCTGTGAGGATGTGTGTGCTCTGAGGATGTGTGTGCAGTGAGGATGTGTGTGCTCTGAGGATGTGTGTGCAGTGAGGATGTGTGTGCTGTGAGGATGTGTGTGCAGTGAGGATGTGTGTGTTCTGAGGATGTGTGTGCAGTGAGGATGTGTGTGTGTGAGGATGTGTGTGCTCTGAGGATGTGTGTGCAGTGAGAATGTGTGTGTGTGAGGATGTGTGTGCTGTGAGGATGTGTGTGCAGTGAGGATGTGTGTGCTCTGAGGATGTGTGTGCAGTGAGGATGTGAGTGCAGTGAGGATGTGTGTGCAGTGGGGATGTGTGTGTGAGGATGTGTGTGCTCTGAGGATGTGTGTGTGTGTGAGGATGTGTGTGCAGTGAGGATGTGTGTGCTGTGAGGATGTGTGTGCAGTGAGGATGTGTGTGCTCTGAGGATGTGTGTGCAGTGAGGATGTGTGTGCAGTGGGGATGTGTGTGTGAGGATGTGTGTGCTCTGAGGATGTGTGTGTGTGTGAGGATGTGTGTGCAGTGAGGATGTGTGTGCAGTGAGGATGTGTGTGCAGGTGCTCTGAGGATGTGTGTGTGTGAGGATGTGTGTGCAGTGAGGATGTGTGTGCAGTGAGGATGTGTGTGCTGTGAGGATGTGTGTGCAGTGAGGATGTGTGTGCTCTGAGGATGTGTGTGCAGTGAGGATGTGAGTGCAGTGAGGATGTGTGTGCTCTGAGGATGTGTGTGCTCTGAGGATGTGTGTGTGTGAG